>CM066044.1:17180709-17314909 GCA_033557465.1 Ichthyophis bannanicus
TGTCTGCTCAGAAGCGGCAATCGCCTCCCGAGAATGCCTCCTTTCTGGAGTTTGTGCAGGCCATAGCTCGAGCCCTGGTGCTCTCTACTCAATCCGAGGAGGAGCTTTGTGTGGAGGAACTCGATATATTACAATATGAGGCCCCGCCGAGGGAATCCCTCATGGTTCCAGTCGCACCCATTCTGACCCGGCTGCTCCTCCGCATGTGGGAGACACCTGCGTCTATCCCCATTGTCAGCAAGTGCCTGGACACCATATACAGGGTCCAGTGGGGACCTGGCTTCCAGAAAGTCCAGCTCCCCCATACCTCAATGGTAGTGAAATCTCCCATGTGGAAGCAGAAGAGCCCTAAAACCCACTCTTCGGTCCTGCCGGGTAGGGAGTCTTGCTCCCTCAAGGCCTACCAAGGCTCCATGCTGGTTTGCCGTATCCAGACTTACCAGCTATATATATATATGTATGTTTCTTAGGGGCTTCCAGGTGGGCCTTGATGGCGATTACCTCCGCCGCTTCCAGTCCCTCCTGAAATCAGTGGGGGACTGTTTGAAGTACCTGTCTCATTCTGCATACGACTGCTTCGAATCCTCTGTTCGGGTAGTGGCTGCAGGTATTGAGGCCAGGCGTCAGGTCTAGCTCCAGTTCTCGGACCTCGAACAATGGGTCCAGGAAAAGCTGCTTGATGTAACATAGAAACATAGGCCATGTGGTCTTTTTCTGTCGTCATTTTTCTATCTAGTCTGTCCTTCCATATCAACAACTACAACAGTCCCCTTTTTTTCCTTTAGAGATCCTCTGTGTTTGTCCCATGCTTTTTTGAATTCAGATACTGTCCTCATCTCTACCACCTCCACTGGGAGACTATTGCACGGATCCACCCTCTTTCCGTAAAGAAATATTTCCACATATCACTCCTGAATATATCCTCTTTTACCCTCATCCAATGTCCCTTCGTAGCAGATGTACGTGCTTGGGCGAACAGTTGTTCAGCAACCCTGATGGAGGGCAACCAAAGCAGCGGAGCTTGAGACAGAATAATAACTGCACCCATCTACCGGGAAGATTCTTTCCATCCCGTTGGAAAGAAGCAGCAGCAGGGCACAAAAGCCTTTGTTCCAGAGGAAGGGTTACCCTATTGGGGCTAACCATATTATCCTCCGGTGGATGGCTCCACTTCCAAGGTGGGAAGATCAACGCGCAGCCACCAAGGACCGCGTAAGCCAACGGGCCCCAAAAGCAAGACCCGGCACCAGCCCAGTTGACCCTGGGTTTTTGACACCACATGCATAGCTGCTCGCCCCTCACCCACCCCACGGCAAATCAGCTACCGGTGGGAGGGTGCCTGGTCCACTGTTGGCCTCAAATGGGAATCTGTCACCTCTGATACCTGGGTTCTCCCGGTCATCCGAAAGGAGTTACCCTACCTGGTTCATTTAGACTAGTTATCCTGTACCCTTTCTGCCCCATTGGAGCCTGCCTTTCGGCCTCTCCCGGGCAACTCATGGCCATCTTTGCGAGGGTAGCTGCCAGTGACTCTTCGGGAAACAGTGCAGGTGAGAAGTTAGGGTCTCCCACTTGCATCCTCAGAGGTTGCAGAGCTTCTTACTATCCGCTACCTTCCTTTGTGTCCGCCACTAAAGCGGATGGACGGCCTTACAGCGCCATGGCCTCTGATTTAAGAAATAGTACAACCAAAGTACCTGCTGCTTCGCGGGAGGTTGGTTCAAAATGCTCTCACCTTGTTGTACCTTGCTGCCCTTTCCTCCGGCTCATTAGGGGCGACTGGACTATGCTCCCTTGGATCCTTTCAGGATTGTTCATACGCTCACATCCTCGGTCACACAAAGCACATGAGAAAATACTTTTTGCGCTTGCAGAGCTTATCAACGGGGACCACTACTATATACAGTGTGTGCTTCCCTTAGGCCTTGCTGTCCGCTTCGCAAGTGCCAAGTGCCCCCTCGCTATGTAACCGCAGCCCACCGTAGGTTACAGGGTACCTTCGTCTGCCATTATCTACTCCTGCGGACAAAGCTGGCTCTGTTTATGGTAGTTGGACGACGGATGATCGAATGCAGTCTGCGTAGCTATGGCCCGCCCACTGTCATCTTCCGTCGAGCACCTCTGGCTTTGTGATGAATTTATCAGTCTCACCTCACTTCCTGTGTCCTAATCATTAAAGTATCATCGAACCATGTGCCTTGACACTCAGCGGTGCTTGAGGTTGGTCTTCCTTCCCCAGGTACAGTTGCAGGACCCGCCTCATCGACTCTGGTCTCCACGGTTTTCAGGGCATGATGCATGTCTTCGGCCTGCTTGGAGGGTGATGCTCTATCTTGGCCATATGGCTCTTGACGGTCCACCATCATCCCCGACACTCCGTCCTGCAACATGACAAGGGTCACAGCGGTGCCTTCACACATCAGTGGGCTCAGGCAATAGGCCGTCTCTGGGACGCGCCGTCTCGCGGGTGCCACCTCTCTCAGCTGTCTGAGATCCCTTGACAGGCTTGGGCAGGGACTAAACCCGAAACGCTGCTCCACAGGCTTGAGCTTCATATCCAGGGCTTCCACAACAGGCAATATGCTCTTGACCACCGACGCCTCTCTAGCGAGTTGCTGGGGAACTCCACACTGCGCAAGCTAGTTCCGTCATGCAAGGGACATGGTTCTCCTTGAGGGATCCCGGTTCTGTTCTTATAAACTTTCTCCTCAAGACACTCAAGTGGTCCTCTCCTCGCCCTCCAGGTGTTCATGGCAGAATCCGGCGCTTCACTATCAGACGGTGCTTCGTCCAGACAGACAATTGGATTGTCAATGTTCTAGTATGAACAAGCAGGGGTAGCACTGGTTTTTACAAGTGCCTCTGGACTCTGAGTAGGCGATAGCCTTATGGTCATTTGCAATCTGCCTAAGGATAAGTCCTCAGCAGTCCTATCTTATCTCCCGGGTTGGGACAGACTGAGTCGGATCAGCCTCCAGGACCACATGGGAGGTGAGTGTGGTTGGCCTCTGCTTTGCAAGAGGGCCAGCGCAGAGGCTGTTCTCCTGGACCTGTTCGCCTAGCCAATAGAATTCCGCAGACTCCCTCGCATAGTAATGCGGCCCGGTATTCCCCAGTTTCAAGTACCAGAGAAACCATCCGATGCCTTTCTGCTGCTGTGGTATGCATGCTACTGTACGCGTTCCCTCCCACCCTGCTCATAGCATGGGCCCTTCTCAAGACTTCAGCGGGGACAATTGGGCCTCTTGTGAGTCTTCGTGGGCCCCATCTGTTATTGGCCTCGGTGTTAGCCCTGGTTCCTGCTGCTGCTTTGCCTCTTGTCAGGAGTCTCCTTAGTTCCCCTGGTGGGCTCATGGCCCCCCCCCCCCCCCCCCCCTCTCCCCCCCCATACCTGGCTTGTTGAGCACAGGAGGAGGAGATCTCCTGATTCACCTGAAACGGGAAGGTATCAATTACGTCTCACAGCTTGATGAGCTAGAGCAGGTCTGCACTTGCCACTCTTCGTCTCTCCGAGGGATGGAGAAAACGCAGGTGACCATAATGGGCCGTTCGCCTGCAAGGGACTCGACATAGGGACGGGGCTTGTGCTTAGGAAGTCAGCTGTAATCACACAGGGCGCAGGACAGGAGGCATATAAGTGAGTGTGGATTGGCTCTAAACACCCAAGCAAACCTGTCTTTTATGTTAGAAAGGCAATACAAAACAAACTGTTTTCTGACTAACAAAGACGCCTATCCGCAAGTCCCCAGAAGTGCGACCCAGGTTTCAACAACACCCATATAAGAAGAAGATGAAGGGGCGAAGCCCGGCTAACGGTGTGTTTACTTGTCAAATCGAGAACGTATGAGGTCAATCCCCAATTCCTTCATCGCCAAAGGGCAGGTCCGTTGAATTCAGCACAGCTGAAGAATGTGCTAGGGGTTTTGGCACGTATATAACATCTAAACAAGTTAAAAGTAGAAGTCTAGTCTTACAAAACCGAATCAGCAGGTAGAAGAGGGCATCAGCCGTTGCAGACAGAGCAGGGAGCAGACTGGGCGATCAGCAAGGTTGTCAGGACGAAGACAGCAGGAGCAGAGGAACCCCCAGTAAGATCTAAATGACAGAGAGAGCAAGAGCAGTAGAGCCAGCATGGAAGAAAGCAAGAAGGGAAAGCATCTTGGAAGAGGGAGGGTCTTACACAGGAACGTCCATAGCAAGCGTAACGTGATACACCAGGTGTAAGTGCTGGGAGTATTTCCAGAGGCATAGCATACTCCAAGGGACTGGGGAAAAGCCGCGGCGAGAAGTTGGGGTTACAAGAGCCAGGAATCCCCAGACATGGAACCTGTGAGGGAGACTGCTGCATGATTGGAAAGGGGGACTAAGGTGGAACCAGTGCAAGAAGCTATGTGAAGCAGGACCGCAGACCAGTGTACAGGGATCCTGTTGAATTGGAAGAACTTCCGGACATACAATAAGATGTGACTACATACTGGCCAGGCGTTCTGGAGAGCGAAAGCCCAAACAGCACAATGGAAGCTAATGGTTTATGGAACACTGCACTCCTTCCACACCCCTAGATAGTTCACTTGGAATAGACAGCAAGGGAAACCCGTATTGTCCTGAGAGAGGCCGTGTATACGCCAAGTTAAGATAATTCACCGGAGCCAGTCCATGAGATTGATTCTATGATAGTTGAAGAGGAAGCGATATTATAAAAGAACCGGTGTGATCTCGATGGATTGCTCTCTGTCTAGGCTGCCGGATGTGGTAATATGCCTGTCACACAAAAATGCAACAACCATCAAAAATGTATAATAACTCTTCGTCTTTATCTACCCAGAAAAAGTTGACAAGGAAACGCCCGCTTTGGGTAGGATTTTGAGCCACGTATAGAAAGTAAACCAGCCAAGAGGTTTGCAGCTGATTAATTGTTAGCAAATTAAGCCTGGCATAATTGCAGGTGGGCATCTAAAAGGACCACTTCTACGGTGTGGTGTGAAAATGACAAGAAGTTATCCTTGAAAACGACCAGGTTTTGATTCTGTGATTTTTTTTGGGGTTTTGTTTTGTTTTGGGAGCAACTGCTAACAGGGTTTATTAGCAGGGAGGGACGCACAGAAAGAACTTTACGGTTCCTATCAAGGTCTTTATTGTTTGATTGATTTGCTTAAGACGGTAGTTGTTGTTCCCCGATTTGTTTGCTGCTAAGTATAATACTGAAAACTGAAAAACTCAACGTATCCGTTTGTGCTACCAAGTAAATTCTTGTGTGGGAGGAAGAATAACCCCATAAATAAAAATATATTTTCTTGGCTTAACACGCGGAGCAAGCAAACTCTGTGAGTAGTATGATGAGTTACGGTCTGATTCGCGTCATGAGGATTGGGACCCTATTGAAGAAGTACATTTGTCTCCAACAATCCTATGCACAGTCATACTAATATTGAAGGCTGTTTTACCAAGACTGTGGCCATTCTCACCAGCGAACCCCGTTTACAACCTACAACTTTAAGTGACGTCGTTCTCGGTGTTGGTGCTCAGAGTAGCAGGTTGACACGTTCTTGTCGTGCCTTTCCCCAATAAATGTACAACGCTGGTCCTGGCCTAGTTTAGAGTACCTGCTCCATCATTCTCACATGGCTGGGGACATAGTGATCGGAAGTTAGGTCGAGTGACCGTTACCATGCTCCTGCTGGCGCGGAGTCTGCAGTCGCTCACGCAGCAGGTTTTGGATCGGGGCATCAGAGATATCCACCCCGCCCAGTTCGAGTGGCGTGGGGGACCCCGGTTGGGGTCCTCCCATGCCGTTGGTTTATCCCACTTCATGCACGAAAGGCCGCTAAGGCGGGATGCTCCTTGTCGCAGACCTCCTTAACACATACCGGATATGAGAGCCTGCTGGCGACTGCGAGTCTGAGTCGGGGCTATTCACATCGGTCACTACATCGTTACTCCGACAGACTCCTTAAGATCGAAGTCCGTGCCTTTCGAGCCGGATTAGAGTCCTGACTTGCTTCAGCACATATTCTGGAAGGGGTTGGTTTTGTGTAAAGGTCCGTCCGCGCCCTCACGGCACAATGAGGCTCAGTGTAGCTACAAGGAGCCTGATGGGACACAGCTCACTGAATATCCGCGCATCGTTCGGGTTACTTCTGTGGGAAACAGAGTGGTCGGGGTGTTGGCTATCCCACACACGTGGTTACACCTAAGTTTTCTCCCTGAAGGTCGTTGTCTTCCTGTGTCTCGTGTGATTGTTGTTTCATTCAAGTCAGAACGGAACACATCCGGGTGCAGTGATTCAGTTGAAGCAACACGGCTCTGGCCTTCTTTGGTGTCTCGCACATCCCTCATGCCCATGTTTGGAGGTGACTCTCATATCCGTATAATACCCTGCAGCGAAACTGCTAGGTCCATTACCTGGCAGGTCCTCATACAAAGCCGACGAATCTTGTCTCCTTGTGAGTGGAACCCATCCACATTTGGAGACTATCACTGGGTGGACAGAGCTGGACCTATACTTTCTGTTCCTCCCGTGAGTATTTGGTGGCGGCACTGTGCGGCTGTATCGCCATTACGACCAAGGAGTCAGAGCATGGAGATACCGCTGGTACTGGCTGAATCTCGGGTTAGCGTGGCCCTGTTGGGAACACTGAGGTCGAGTAGCAGACGGATATCAGGTGATGCGCTCCGTACTCACACATCTTTCGAGCCAAACCAGCTGATTTTACAGTGCGAACGCCTTCCACCCTGGATGACTGGGTTGTAAAGGCAGTCAACAGCTGTAAAGGGATTCCGACCGCAGTGTGGGTCTCCAAGGCGGGCCCCCTTGTATCTGCCCTGTTTGCGAGAATAGCTAAGCGTTTTTTAGGCAATAATTCACTAGACCTAGGGACATTGCTGTTCTGGCTATTGCGTAGTATGGTAGTTCCGGGGGAACCAGGGGTTTTGTGTGGGCTGTCTGTGGTTACCAATGTTCTGATTACAGCTCGCCAGTGGCATTTTAGTTCCTGGGAGTACCTCAGTAGCCTGTTAAGCTGGCGTTCCCATATGTGAGCGACCTGACTTCCTGCCTGGTTCCTGGAGGAAAGAGGAGAGCGTAATAGATATTCATATGTAACAGGTGTTACTCCAGGGACAGCAGAAATTTTCACTCCTTCACAAAAAACCACCATCGACTATCCTTGGAGTTGTCCAATAGTCTTCGGTATTAGTTGTCCTTTTGCGTGAGCTGTGTCACCTGGGACTGATCAAGGATGTAGCAGACTGCTATTGGTCAGGCAAGGGGCCGACCAAGCATTGAGTAGTGGCATTCCCAAAGGCTTTCTTGAAAAGCTGGAGAAATGGCTCTTCCCGTAGGCCCTTGGGATTCACGGTGACCAGACGTTACCCATGAATGTGAGGACTGATGCCTGCTGTCATGGCGGAAATCACCTGTTATAAGGTAAGGAACTATGCCCTTACAGTGTGGCTTAGATGCTTAGCCCTAGGGATTGGGCAACGCCATAGCGGCAGAGAACAAGCGGAGAAGTTATACAAGCCAGTTGAAATATCTGTTACTCACCAGTCTTGTTTTCTTTGGCGAAGTCGCCAAAATTGCTGCTCCTTCATTTGATGTCTGCCTTTTTACCTCAGGGGCTATCGCACCACTATAAGCATGATCAACAACTATGATTTTAATCTTATATGGCACTTCAGTGTATTAAGTGTGCAAACGCTGACTGTTCAAAAAGTAAATGCAACAAGAAAACTGTATTTACAGATGCCATTTAGATGGGAGCTGATGTGTGATGAAAAGAGTGCGGCAATCTTTTGGATGATAAATAAGGTGAAGCCACTGAAACTACGCTGTTGGAAAGCCCGTTTACCTGTTTGGCAAGAAAGAATAGCTATACTTCTGTGAAGTAGTAATTAATTTTTCTTTCATATTCCAGAAAAAAGAAGCAGAAAGGCCCCTAAGTTTTTGGGCATGGGATCAACAACCATTGGGTAAAGAGCTCTCATTGCCAACTTTTAGAAGTCACCTTAGAATCCTACACCACACCGCCCCCACAAAGGAGGCTTCTGGTTCTGAGCTAATCTAGCAGCATCCTACCTACCAGCTACCCAACATGAGGAAAGAAACTGGATTAAACAACAGAGCCCACCCAGGCCAGACCCTCTCTCATTTGGGACATGATCAGAAACTACATCCTTATTTAGGAGATGCCTGACCCCGAGTGTTAGTACCAAGAGACTACTGTTAGACAGTCAGTGGCTGCACATTTTGGGAGCAGCACTCACTTAGGATAGCAGCCAATGGAAAACTCAACCCCTGCCCACATTGTCTCCCAGACCCCTTAAGTGAGGTAAGGTTCTGAAAAGGTGGGGGTGAAGGGATGGCCCTCCTTTTTTAGGGAATTTTCAGCGCGGCCATGACCTAGAGGGGGGGACTTGAGTAGATATGGTATCTTTGAAACATTTTAGCCCTTGTGATGGGACTGGGGCTTTAGCAGAGAGAGCTGCTGGCCTACCAGCGATCTTAGATATGCCCTGCGACGTGTGGCTGAGGAGAGATTAGGGAGATAATAGACTTCCAAGAATTTAGAGCCCCCTGAAGGGGTTGGTGGATCATCTGAAGGGGGCCATCAGGGGGCCCTGTAAATGTGCCCTCACTGGACAACCAGATTAGTTGGAAAACAAACATGCTTTGTACTTGTTGGGAGATTAGTATGACATGGGAAAAAAATGTGAAATTTAGTCATGGGATGACCTGATGAGCTGGGAGCTTATTTGCATTTGTATCGTTAAAGTTTCACAAAAACTGAATATACTAACTGTTTTTGCAAAATTCAGTTTATGATGCCCTCTGGAATTCTGCTATACAGCGTTAGATGAACAAATACATTTTATCCATGTTCTATCCAGGTTTTATCCAAGGTTCTCTGACCTTGCTTGCTCTGTAAAAAACCAAACAGTTGGTTCATTATGGGTATGTTGTTATATTGTAAAAACCGCGCTGATGCTTGAATATGAGCTGGTATATCAGAGCCTGGAATAAAATAAAATAAAATGTTGGATTCCTATTTCAGAAGCATTATTATAATGAGTTAACATCACACTTGCGATACTATGTAGATGAAAAAACTGCACAGTTAGAAAACATCAGAACCATGACGGCAAGAACAAAAGACCCACATGGGCATATATAGGCTGATTCCATAATAAAACTACCAATAGTCCCCTTTTTACCTTTAGAGAGAGACTCTGTGTCTTGTCCCATGCGTTTTGACAAAAATGGCAGAATGATGGTTTTACTAAAAATATACCTTCAAAGAAAGTGATTTTATATGTCTAGTAATGGAAAAGTTAAAGGGCTGAGCCTATACGCGTATAAAGTGCTCCACCTTGTTGAAGGGACTGTAAGCTTGTGAGTGGGCAGCAAAAGAGAAGGCCTGGCTGGGCGAGAGAAAGCCAAAAGAGTTGGGGAGGTTGAGCATGATCAGGGGGATTGAGTGAATGGGATAAGGCCAACAAGAGGCTTGTGATACTAGTTGATGATATGGGGCAGCAATAAAATGTATTGTAACCCATTGCTATAAAAACATGGCCATTTTGCTGTTTCGGTTGATTGTTGAATTGATACTATTTACTTTTTCGGTTTATTTGTAAGAATAATCAATAAACATTGGAATTTTGTAACTATTACATTGTCTTATTTCATGAGGTTGGTGGTCCCTTTGCGGGTTGCTGTTTGGGTTATTTCACAACTGTGTAGGGATCTTGTGGTTGGCTGCTACTCAGATGACATCAGAACCCGAACCTTCAGCTATATTTGAATGGCAACCGGCACCTTGCACTACTTACTGAAAAGGCTATAGGTTAACCACCAGATTTTTTTTTGTTCATGGTCAGTTGTATAAGGGAAATGTTCAAGTTTTACTTGCCACCTATTGTTGGGGGAGGGTTTTCGGTGGATGCAGTGTTTACAATGTAACTCCACACCAGTCATGTGTGTAGTGTGTCATGTATACAATTGTCTTCTATCACTATGTCCCAATGGAAAAAGACTGAGAGCCACTATCCTAGAGTTGACCGAGTATGGTTATCGCTGCATTTATTCATGCCCTTTTTGCTTTTTTAGCAGGTACAAGTGAGCTGGTGATGCTCACTTGGATCTTGTGAAGACACGCCTGGCTGTAATGAACATGGACATGAGGAAAAGCTTTATTCACTCTATTATGACATCTCTCATTGAGAAGTCTCCAGATGCTAAGATCCTGAGAGCTTGTAGTAAAAATCGTTTGAGGAGTGGGTGAAAACAATTCCCCAATGGCCGCCAATCAGGTAGTTTAAAGGAATGAACTGACATTATTATTATTTGTGAATTGTAAAGTTGTCTTTTTTCATCTTTTTGTTTTTTACTGTTAGAGTCCATGCATTAGCCAAAGAATTCTGGAAGTCATTGTTTCTTTACTGTAACACCTGTGGTAGAGAAAGTGAGAGTGTCATGTATTTTTTGAGCATGTAATGAAAGTCTATACAAAAAGCATCAGAATGGTGGTAAAAATCAGAATATACACCAATCATCGAACCAGTGGGAACTATTGATAGAAATGTGTGTGTGGAGGAGAGGAAATTTTGAAGAAGGGTAGGCTCTGGAGATGGAGGGTTACCATCTTATTGATGGTCACAGTTGGCAGACATAACCTTCTGGTTTATGAAGGGAAGGCAGTCTCTGCTGAGGCTGAACCCCTCCATTGTCATCCTAATAGTGCGACTTGCCCCTCTATTGTACAACAATTCTTTCAGATTCTAAGCCTGTCATCTCCATGATGCATCTGAATCGCAATAATCCAAACCCTGACCGCACTTGAATAAATAATAAGCAATTCACCTATTAAATACTTTGTAGTTCTATCAAGCTCTCTCTGGTGATAACATAAACCAAGACACTGTTTTGGGCAGTGGGATACTCTATAGCCTTTTTAAAAATGCTAAGAAACGTTTTGTGTGATTATCTGAAGAACACTAGTGCCTCAGAGCAGAAGATATGACAAATCACAAGGAGATCTAATAAAACAAAAACCTATGCCTGAACTGGATATTTGCTTCATTGGTGGGTTGTTGGTCAGAGGAATGCAGATATAATGTAACCTCATGGGGAAATCCAGACATCTGTGTTTATGTTCATCAACCAGCAGATGGAGACAGAGAACCACTGTCTCATTATTGTTACCAGTCTAAATGAGTGAGTTAGGTTTCCTTTCCAGCAGAATGAGAGAGAAAATATCTCCTCCTCTAAAAGACTGGTGCAGCCAAAGGGCTCATCAGTATTTTCTTTGTCTCCAGCAGCCGGTGTAGACATCTGAACTGATCTGCTGTAGTGGCGGAAGAGAAGTCCAGTGGAACAGATGGCAGTGGCTCTACTTCTGCCCCTGAGCCTTGGTCGAGGCTAATGACTTCTGGACAGCAGTGCCTGGAGTGGGCTGGTCCTTGAAGTGAGCAGGAGACCTCTTTTTGAGGATTGATCCTTGGTAGTGGAAAGTTACCTGGGTGAGGCCAACAAGGAGGGCAGTCATTAAGGGGCAAATTGACAGACTCTACTGTTTAGCTTTGACTGGACAATATTATATTTGTTTATTAGAAATTATCTATACTGCTTCTCATATAATAAAAATTGAAGCAGTTTACAACAATAAAACAAAGCGGCATTAAAGACCACCATCATCTTAGATAGATAGGATGGACAGAGAAGTCATTTTATTCTAGAGGTGGTAGAGATTAGAAAGACTGTCTGTCCTACCAGATCCATGCTACAACTAAATCTCCAGGAAACAAGCAGCAGGAATGAGTCTTCACATATGGGTACGTTGGTACCGACGGGAGTCTGCGCGGGAACGCTTCCCAGCGTCCAATCAATAGCTTTTGGAAGCATCCCAGCACGCCTGCGTGCTGCCTTCCCGCCTTTCCCCACTGCCTCTCCTCAGTTTTTCGTTTTTTTTCGCGGACGCCAGCAGGACGTCCTCCTGTCACCGCAGAAAATTCTTGTTTTTATTTTTTAGTTTTCTTGTGGTCGCGGCTGTCTTCCCGACGCCACCGGTACCGCCGGTGTTTTCTTTTCTTTTCTTGAAAAATTTTCCTTTTCCACGGGTTATTTTTTCTTCATAGTGTCCCACGGTCTCTTACGCCTTTTAGGCCTCTTCTTTTCCTTTATGGAACCGCCAGACACTTTCTCCAAGAAATGTTCAGCCTGTGGCGGTACAACTTTATTTTTAGACCCTCGAAGTCGGTGTCTAACCTGCTTGGGTCCTGACAACAGTTTGGTAAGAAGAGGTTTTCAAAATCGAGGCTCCCTCGATACACGGTTGCCCTCCAACTTCGGGGCACCGTCCCCTTCTTCGTCCACACAGGAATCAGGTAACCCAAACAGTCTGTTAAGGACTAGCCAGTCCTCGAGTGGTAGGTCTCAGCGCAGCATGTAGACGGCTCCGGCCTTGCCCTCGAGGGCCCACTGGCTTCAATACCCCTGCGGGAGTCTTTCGGTCTCCAAAGCCTATAAGGGGTTTCAGGTTGTTCCTGGGGTTCACCCCCCACAGCACATACCTAGCCTTGTACGGTGGTGGCATCCGCTTCGAGCGGTACCGATACCCCGTCATCGGCACTGGTGTGGATGAAACACTCCTCACCAGGGATCGTCATCTGGCGTCCTCGTACCTTCGGGACCAGTGGATACCCTCCAGATTGACTTTCCCTTATCGGTACCAACACCGATACTCCAACCGACGTCGGTAACCCTCCAGATGTGCATCGATAGCCTCGCTTCCTTCGATGCCGAGTCTGGAATCGATCTCCAGTCTGGAGGACTGGGTACCGACTCGCCTTGGTACTGGATTCAACGGTACCGTAGGCTCAGTTCCGATGATTCGGATCCGCAACTCTCGGTTCCCCCGACGCCGATTGAGTTGCCACGGGTTGCCCTTCCTTCACTGGTATCAGACACGGTACCGAAGTTGGTACCGATGTCCTCATTACCTTCACGGTCGGTGCCTTCTATGCTTCGCTTTTCAGGCTCTTTGCCCTCGATGCCGAGTTTGGAATCGATCTCTAGTCTAGAAGACTGGGTACCAATAGATTTTGGTACCGACACCGATCGATACCGGTGCTTTGGTACCGAGAATAGCGGCCGGAGGTTTTTCGGTTTACCTCGGTACCGATTGAACTGTCACCGATGACTGCTCCGATGTCTTTGTCGGGTTCGACTCCGACATCGGTTACCGGTATCAACATCGGTACCGGTACCCACAGTAAACATTGTCGCCAATGCATGGCCATGCTTTTTTTTCAACAGGATCACTCCATTCTATACCAAGCTTGGAGTCGATACCTGGCATGGGACGATGTGGTAAGGATGGGGGCTGCTCCTGACGCCAGTACCAGCAACCATCTTTTAGGCATTCCACACTGCACTCTGCAGGATCTTCTATTCCTATATATTTGGATAACTCTGTGGATGCTCAGGCTAGTCCTTTTAGATCTACCCTGTCCAGGGGAGATTCCTGTTTGGGATCCCTCTTTTCAGAGTTTCCTCCTGGATATAGCAAGATCTGCTTGCCATTCCTATTCCAGGACATGATCCCTGCACAAGGCTCTGTTTCTGCCAAAGCAAAAGACAACGTAATGCTTCCTTTGCATCATTCCTTGCAGGATCTCCTTCTAGGAATTTGGGAAACACCTTTAAGGGTACCCCCACCTCCTAGGGCAACTGATCTTTTATATCAGGTGCCCCCCTCTCCAGGGTTTCAAAAGACTCAACTTCCTCATCATTCCATAGTAGTGGAATCAGCAATGAGGCGGTAAAGAGTAAGAAAAAGCACTCTTCTTATCCGCCAGGTCGTGAGTCTAAGACACTAGATGCCTTTGGACGTCAAACCTTCCAGACATCTATGCTTTCTGCCAAGAATTCTCTCATATATTTTTTATATGAGTCTTTCTCTTGAGGAGGTCACAAAGCAGTTACATCTTTTGACTCCTTTCCTTCCAGATTCTAGGAGGTAAAGACTATTCTTCACTGCTTAAGCATATCCAGAATATTTCTTGGTTTCTTTCTCGTGCTTCCCTAGACTCTTTTGAGTCTGTTAGCAGAACTTCTGCTATTGCTATAGGGGCATGACGTAGAGCCTGGCTCCAATCTTCAGACTTGGACAAATGGGCACAACAACGTCTGGGACATACTCCTTGCACTGGAGAAAATCTTTTCAACAAGGAGTCTTTATGTCAGGTTATTCAGTTATCCACTGATTTACCTGTTCCTAAGGTTTGTTCTACACCTTCTTCTGTCCCACTAGGTAGGAAATCTCCTACCAAACTTTCTTCCCACAGGAGAAGAAGGTTTTATTCATCACTTGCCCATCATATAAATGTTCCCCAACAGGGGAAGCATCGTCCTGGTCTGAAGAATCCAACCTCTCACCAGGCTCAGCAAACCCAGCATCTGCAGGGTTTCTGATCAATCATCATCAGATGCTTGTGACTCTTGGGGTTAGCATCTGCAGTTGCTTCTTCTCAATGGAGGCAATCCTCCACTTCATTCTAACCCCTACACATGGATCCCTTTCCAAAAGATATCCATTTTTTCTATATTTCTATGAGCTGTCAGGATATTCATGCCTATAGGTCACAGGTTTCTCCTCTTTTTCCTGCTGCGGAAAGAGGTCTAACCACTATCAAATGGTAGTTCCTGTGCCAGCATGTATCTTTCCTTTCTATAGACTTCCTACTTCGTAAGTCTTCTTCAGCTTCATTCTCTTCACCCTCTTACCAAGTTTTTTTCCCCTGTAAGAGGGAATTACTTATTGGGAGGCTTTTTCTTCAGCCTCTCTACTTTTCTCACTTTCCAGTGCGGAGTTTACCTCCTCTCATCAATCTTGTTTTGGGGCAGCTTATCTGACATGTCCAGAGTTTCCTACTCCTGTTCTGTCCTTTCTGTTTTTGAACAGTAAGATTCTTTCTACTGTCTTGCTAACAGCTGCCTATGCAGGAGCTTTAATGTTTGGACCACTGGTTCTTGTCCACAAACAACCAGATTGTCCTCCACTAACATTCTCTCTAGTCTTAGTAGTGGCTCCAAGTCAGTGCTTCATCTCTCTTGGAGATCATCTCACTACAAGCTTTCTAGATTGTCTTCTATTCTGCCATCTTCTTTTTCCTGAGTTTGGCAGCATAGTTGGCAGAGATACTGGCTCTCTAACAGCCAGTTCTATCTCCTCATTCTCCTGCATCATGCTCTCTGCAAATCTACAGAGAAGCTTTCCACTATGGGCCCTTGCTAGAGAGCATGGGGTTTTTTTCTCCAACAGCTATCCTAGCTGGTTAGAAAAGGCTTTTCAGTCATGTCTCCCATGATTAGAAGGTTCTCCCTTCTTTTCCTATCTCCTTTTTTTTTATATAAAGGACATAGGCCTTCTCTTACGTGAAAGCTCAAGGAGTTGCCAGTTCCCTGCTTTGGTCCATAGTATTCCCAATCGGGGATATGCTCGTCCTCATGGTAAGAACGCATGATACCTTTGCCCTTAAGCAGGTCAACATGGTATCTCATCTCTAGGCGTCTTCTGTCTACTTACCATGCTAGAGTCCTGGAAGACTCGGGACTTGCTGGCTGCACATTGACATTGTCCTTTGTTTTTCATGTAACAGTCCTGGTTATTTTTCACTAACTAGCATTCTTGCAGATCATGACCAGGAGGAATAGATTCTCTATATGTCTTCTCAAGTAGGTTCCACCTCCTTGTTATTAGATGAATCTTTCCTCTCCACATTCCTATGTGATCACTGTGCTGTAGGCATATCTCTGTCTGTTTAATTGCAGACACCCATATGTAGGCCTACATATCCATATTTATTTTTTGTGTGTATTTTATGCCCTGCCATATCTCACTATAGATATATTCTTATATGTCTGTCTATCTATCTCTCTGTCGCTCTCGCTCTCTCTCTCTCTCTCTCTCTCTCTGTATATATATATATATATATATATATATATATATATATATATGCGCATCTGTTGAGATATTTTATTATAGATAGATATGTATCCACATGTTCCAGCCTATGACATGCTGGGACTCCAGGCATCTCAGCTTGGGAGTCCCCATATGTGAAGACTCATTCCTGCTTGTTCCTGGAGATAGCACAGTTACTTACCTGTAACAGGTGATCTCTGGGAACAGCAGGAATAAGTCTTCACAACCCTCCCACCTCCCCAGGAGTTGTATCTCTATCTATCTTTCCTTTCCTCTCTCTCTCTTTGTCTCAGCTTTAAAACTTAACTGAGGAGAGGCAGTTGGGAAAGGCAGGAAGGCAGCACGCAGGCGTGCTGGGATGCTTCCAAAAGCTCTTGATTGGATGCTGGGAAGCGTTCCCGCGCAGACTCCGTCGGTACCGACGTACCCATATGTGAAGACTTATTCCTGCTGTTCCCAGAGATCACCTGTTACAGGTAAGTAACTGTGCTTTCTCATCAAATGCCAAAGATAAAAGGTGGATTTTGAGGCTAACTTTCAATTTTTGGAAAGATTGTGTAGATTGGAGAAAGAATGGCAAGGCGTTCCATAAAGAAAGTGCCTATAAGAAAAATGCATCTTGATACATTGATTCAGGACACACGTGTGAAACGGGGAAAAAAAGAAGTGATGTTCTTGAGAAGAGCACATCGCACTGGTGGGAGTGTAGAGAAAATAAGGGAGGAGAGAGAGAAGGGTATTCCTCTATTTATATACTTTGTATCCTAGGGGATAACATTTTATCGCCAGGAAAAAGAAGGAAGTCATTCTTCACATATGGTTGACGTTGGCACCGACAGAACCAAGCATGGGAACACTCCCCAGCATCCAATAGGAATGCTTTTGGGAGCGTTTCTCCACGCATGCGTGGCTGCCTTCCTACCTTTGCTCCTGCTCTCCTCAGTCGTCTTTTTTCCGTGGAGCCATCAGGACCGTGTCCCTGTCAGCAAGTCAAGAAACTTCTGTATTTTTTTGTGGTACTGTCGATTACGTCTCTTTTTTATCTTCCCATCACTGACTCGACTCCCCATCGATTCCGCTCCCATTTCTATTTTTCTTATCTTATTTTATATAATTTTTACATTCTTTCTTGTATATTGTCGGGCTTAAGGCCTATGACTTACCTGTACACTATTGCACAATTTGACTTTGTCTCAGTCCCTTACCCAGAAATGGAAAAGCCCCAGAGTGGTTTTAAAAAATGCTCGAAGTGTTCCAGTGCTATTTCCATCACAGATGAGCATAGCTGGTTCCTCAAGTGTTTAGGCTCAGACCACAATGTAGATTCCTTCCCCTCCTGTCGCCACATGATTGCCAGAGATAGGAAGAACCGGGATGAACAGAAGGCTAAGCTGTTTCCAATAGACTCAGCTCCTTCGGTGCACTCTTCAGGGACATTGACTCCATCTAAGTCCTCTCATACTTCTAGATTGCCACTTAATCAAAAGAACAAGCATCAATCTGAGTCTCCAGTGCAAAAGAAGAAAAAGACATCAATAGCATTGAGATCATCGACCTCGAGGTCGGTGTCAGCATTGGACACTGAGCATTGTCACCAACACTCCTCTCACTCTGATGCAGACTGGCCAGCAAAGCAGCCCCGGCAGGAGGCCTCGCTCTCCAAAACCATAAAGGGGCTCGGGGATGCCCCCAAGGATCAATCCTTGGCGGAGCCCCCAATACTGGTGTCAGGAGTTGTGGCCCACACAATCGTATCCGGAGCCACTCCTCCCCCGGTACCAATGCTCAATGACCAAATCATCATCATGGAAAAGAGCATCGCTGCGCTCCTGGAAGTAGTAACACTATTGGCATCGGGGATATCACAATTGGCATTGGTTCCACCGCCATCGGCAGCCATGAAAAACCTTCTCAATATCTTTCCACACGCATCACCTGCGTCACTTCGGTCCGTCGAGCAACCAGTACCGAGGTTCTCGATACCCTTGACATTTAAACACACTCCCTCTGAGAACCGGAGCTATATAGGGCCTCATAAGGATTATTTTGATATCCTTACGGACTCTGATTCTGCGCCGGAGGCATCCGACTCCGAATCCATCGATTCTGATACCAGCAGGGATGTGCCATCAGATCCATCGCCTTCCTATGAGCGTCGAAGGTCTCTGCCCGAGGACATGTCCTTTCAAGATTTTATTAAGGACATGGCCACTGGCCTGGAGGTATCGGTGGCTACAGAGATGGAACCCAGAGCAGAGGAGTTGCACATTCTCCAGTATCCATTGGCACCGAAGGAGGTGGCAACCCTCCTGGTACATAACATCTTGAGAAACTTGATGGCTCAGATATGGGAATCTTACATGTCAACTCCTGCAGTCACTAAGAGGCTTGATAGTCTTTTCAGAGTTCCTCCTTCTCCAAGGTTTCAAAAACCTCAACTCCCTCACAACTCTATGGTAGTTGAGTCTGCCATGAGAAGGATTAAATGCCAAAAGAACCGCTCCTCGGTTCTTTCTGAAGTGAGGCCAGGACCCTTGATGCCTTTGGGAGAAAGGCCTTCCAGGCAACAATGTTAGCCTCCAGAATAGATTCCTACATGATGTATATGGGCATGTTCCTTAGGGATGTTTCAATGGATCTAGCAGAATTTTACCACCTCGCTGCCCATTGATAAACAGGCAGCTCATCAAGTTTTAGTCACACATGCCCATAACACTTCAAAATGTCTAACAAGGGCAACCTTTGATGCCTTTGAGGCCAACAGCAGGACTGCTGCAGTCTGCATTGAAGCTAGACGAATATCCTGGCTTCAGGCATCTGATCTGGAACAATGGGTCCAAGATAGGTTCTCACCATTGCATGGAATGTTAATTAACTTTTTTGGCCAGAGGTGGAGGGAAAAGGCAGGTGAGATAGAGATGGATGACCACACTATGAAGAGGCTTTCTAGAAAGATGGCAGATCCTTCTAAAAAGAAGACTGCCACCAAAAAACACTTCTTCCCAAAGAAGAAACGTTACTATCCATTCTATCATTCCTAGTCTTCCTATTCTGCTCCACAAAAACAGAGGCAGCAGGGCCAATAACAACCCAGGAAACCCAAGGTTACCAAACCACAACCTGCTCCTCCTGCTCCAACCATCTCAGAGATTTTGAATTCTTTCTCGGGAGCATGACCAATCCTCCCAAGATCCCAGGGAGACTAGTGCATTTCACGCACTGCTGGAGCAACATCACCTCAGAACCCTGGATCTTATATCTAGTAAGCCAGGGTCTGCAGTTGAAATTCAAAGATCTTCCACCCACTTATTTTGTAGGCCAACCCTCCTTATATCTCCATCAAACCACTTTATTACAACAGGAGATTCATTCTCTACTACTTCAGGATCTACTACTAGAGGAAGTACTTCTCTCTCAACAAGGCCTAGGGTTCTACTCCTGATACTTTCTTATCTCAAAGAAAACGGGAGACCACAGGCCTATACTAGATCTCCGAAATCTCAACAAATTCTGGTCAGGGAAAATTTCAAAATGATTTCTCTGGGTACCCTTTTTCCTTACCTTCAACCAAACAATTGGCTTTGCTCCTTAGACCTAAAGGATGTTTATACACACATCCTCATCCACCCAGATTACAGAAAGTTCCTCAGATTTGTTTTTCAAAACAATTATTACCAGCATCGGGTCCTTCCCTTTGGTTTAGCTTCGACACAGTGTGTTCACAAAGTGTCTGGCTGTGGTGGCAGCCTACCTTTGAACTTTGGTGATCCTCTGTTCCCCTACTTAGATTATTGGTTGCTAAGGGCAGATACCGCTCTGGCAGTCACTGCTGCCCTAAAAAAAAAACATCCACGTCCTACAGGAGTTAGGGTTTGTCATAAATTATCCAAAATCACACCTCATTCCAGCTCAAAATCTAGCGTTCCTAGGAGCTCATCTAGACACGATCCAAGCCCGAGCTTTTCTACCAGATGAGAGATGTGCCCGACTAATAACCTTCGCCTCACAAGTCCAACAACAAGCGTCGATAACTGGCAGAACATTCCTACGCCTTGTAGGCCACATGGCCTCCACAGTTCATGTCGTCCCATATGCCTGTCTGAATATGAGGTTTGGACAGTGGAAGCAGTCCACAGACCACCTCTCAGACTCCATTATCATCACTTCTCAGATGGGGTCAGCCCTTCAGTGGTGGTGCAAACCACACAACCACCTCATAGGGTTACCTTTTCAAAGGTCTGTACCACAGTGTACACTGACGACTGATGCATCAAAGGTAGGTTGGGGGGCTCGCCTGAAGGGTCTTACAACCCAGGGTCTATGGACTACTGAAGAGAATCTCCTCTACATCAATCTTCTCGAACTCAGAGCAATCTTCAATGCCATCAGAGTCTTCTCTGCCCAACTCAGGGGCTGCTCAGTCCTCATCCAGACAGACAACCAGGTGGCCATGCTTTATATTTATTTTATTTATTTATTTATTTAGACAGTTTTGTATACCGCCTTATCCTTCAATCAAAGCGGTCATAACACAATTGGGGGATACATTTAACACGTGGGGATATGAGACACATACACTAATACTTACAGGGAACATGGGCAATGGAGGGTTAAGTGGCTTGCCCAAGACCACAAGGAGCATCTGTGGGACTAGAAACCCCAGTCCTTCCGGCCCAAGGTTGCTGTCCTCTAGTGGGATTTGAACCTCCGACCTTCTGGCCTGAAGTACCTTGCCCCAACCACTAGGCTACTCCTCCCTATATAAACAAACAGGGAAGGACAGGCTCTCTCCCTTTATGCAGAGAGCCATCCGGCTGTGGAACTGGGCAATCTCTCGGGAATTCACCTCCATGCAGTATACCTTCCAGGAACAGAGAATTCCTCAACTGACCAACTGAATCGCATCCTCTATCCAAATGAGTGTCAGCTGGAACCTTAAGTAGCACACCATTTGTTCCATCTTTGGGGTATGCTGATAACCAACCTCTTTGCTTCTCCTGTCAATGCTCAATTACCTCATTTCTTCTCAAGGATCCCATCCCCTCATAGGGAGAGCTCGGATGAATTTCTCCTTCATTGGGGACAGGATCTTTTCTCTGTTTTTCCTCCTTTCCCTCTCATAGCAAAAACGCTATTCAAACTTTGAGCTGACAGGGGAATAATGATCCTCATTGCCTCTTAAGCAAGATTTCCTCTGCTTTTCAACTAGCTCGGAAACCTCCCCTCAATCTTCGGTACTCTCCCAACCTTCTCTCTCAGGAACAGGGGATCCTCCTGTACCCCAGACTCAAGGCACTTTGATTGACAGCCTGGCTGCTGAGCAGGTAGTCCTCTCACACTTAGGACTCCAAGAGGAGGTTTTACAGGTTCTTCTGTCTTCCAGAAAAGATTCCACCAGATGTTCTTATGCTTTCAAGTGGCACAGATTTGCCATTTGGTGTTCACAGAAAACACTAAATGCTTACACATGTTCAGTTCCAGATCTACTGCTATATCTACTCCACTTGTCCTCTTTTAGCCTCAAGACCAACTCTGTGAAGGTACACGTATCTGCCATTGTGGCCTCTCACCATACTTTGGAAGACTGGTCTATTGCCACAAATCCCTTGTTGGCTAGATTCATGAGGGGTCTACTTCTGTCCAAACCGCCTCTCTGCCCATCACCCACAGCGTGGTATTTAAATGTTGTTCTTTCACAGCTCATGTGCAGTCCTTTTGAACCCATGGCTTCAGCCTCTTTAAAATTCTTAACAAGGAAAGTTATTTTTCTCATTGCAGTAACCTCTGCCCGTAGGGTCAGTGAACTGCAGGCTTTGGTGGACTGTTCTCCATATACTACATTCCACCAGGACAAGGTGGCCCATGACACGTCCTTACCGAAGGTTGTCACCTCCTTCCACCTGAACCAATTCTAACGTTCTTTCCAAAGCCTCATAGCTCCCCTGCTGAGGCCAGACTACATATGCTGAATTGTAAAAGAACATTTTCCTTCTATCTGGAATGAATTAAGGCTTATCGGCAATCCTCTGTTATTTGTCTCCTTTGACCAAAGTCATCTAGGGCTACCGGTTTCCAAAAGAACAATTTCTAACTGGCTAGCAGACTGCATATATTTTACTTACTCACAAGCTGATCTTTCTCTTCAGCACCATGTCACTGCCCATAATGTCCAGGCCATGGCTACTACATATAGTTACATAGTAGATGACGGCAGATAAAGACCAGCATGGTCCATCTAGTCTGCCCAGCAAGATGGCAAGAGTAAGTGCAGGCCACCCCTCTCCATGTCTTTGTTTAGGGGTGAACCCACCACTCCATGTAGAACACCCCTATTTGTTGAGACGTAAGATGGTTCAGAAGTTATATGTTTCAATTTATTTTGTTTTTATCCTGTTGCTGTAAAGGGATCCACTGTGTTTGTCCCATGCCGTTTTGAATTCTTTCACCATGTTTGCCCCCACCACTTCCATCAGGAGGGCATTTCTAGCATCTACCACCCTTTCAGTGAAAAAATATTTCCTGACATTGCCTTTCAATTTACCACCTTGCAGCTTCATGTTATGCCCTCTAGTTTTACAGCTTCCCCGTCTTTGGAAGAGGTTTGTTTGTTCATCATTTCTCTTTGTTTTTAAAGGTCAGAGCCATATCTCCCCTGTCCCTCTTCTCCTCCAAAGTGTACATATTTAGGTTTTCAAGTCTCATAAGGCTTCTGACGTAGGCTCCAAATCATTTTGGTCGCCTTCCTCTGAACAGTTTCCAGACTTTTTACATCTTTTGCAAGATATGGTCTCCAAAACTGAACACAGTATTCCAAGTGAGGCCTCACCAGTGACTTGTATAGTGGCATAAGTACCTCTTCCTTTCTGCTGGTAATCCCTCTTTGTATGCAGCCCAACATCCTCCTGGCTTTTGCCACCGCCTTGTCGCACTGTTTTGCCACCTTGAGATCATCAGAGATAATCACACCAAGGTCTTTCTCCTGAACCGTGCACACCAACCTCTCACCCCCTATCGCGTACATTTCCCTTGGATTTCTGCTACCCACGTGCATGACACTGCACTTTTTCGCATTAAATCGTAGTTGCCAAGCATTAGACCATTCTTCCAGCTTTTGTAGATCTTTCCTCATGTTAACCACTCCCTCCGGGGAGTCCACTCTGTTGCAAATTTTTGTGTCATCTGCAAAAAGACAGGGGAGCCACAAAAAGCAAGAAGCCAAAAGTCAGGACGATTCAAATCCAATTTATTGAAACAGACCCCGACGCGTTTCGGCAAAAAATGCCTTCATCAGGGGGTAGCAGCTACAATATAAATATAAGTAATACAAATCATAAAACATAAAAACGTAAAAAAGGGGAACTCAAAATAATAAGCCATAACATTTAAAATATATTATATATTATAATATAATGTTATGTAAACCAAAAAAGGAGACTGGTGAACCTATTATCAATGTAATTAAACAAAAACAAGTGTATATAAACGCAGGACACAGAAATGTAAATAAATATTATTAAAAATTATAAAATAACAGCATAAACACTTTTGGACAAATATAATAAAGGTGTAAGAAAAAAAAATATAATTTTACCGAGAAATTTGTTTACGTTTATTTAAACCATTCACACAGTTTTTCACTCAACAGTACTGTTTTAACATAAGATTTTTGTTTGTGTTCTGGATATAGGACCATTTAAGATAATTGATTATAAGTCATTTTTGTATGTTAAGGTAAACCATATTCATTTATTTATTGAATCATTAATACATAACTCAGTTTTTGATATTTCAATTAAAGTTCGCTATATCAAACATATTATCAGTTTATACACATCTGTTATTTTGTCCTTTATATTAAATTTAACAGGAAGCATCATTTCACAGTTATCGGTTTCCCCTCTTAATACGAATATTCATGAACAAATAAATACATTCACTAGTTCACTATTCAGACTATTCGATGTTATCTTCATACTCATGTTATGTTAAGTATACAATTTCATTTATAGTATCATTTTATTTGTGCATTTTTAATTATTGGAATAGTAACTACAGTTTCCCTGGTCTTGATTCCATGGTGCTATATAGATTCTCAATCTGTGATTCACTGTTTACCATTATCAATTTAAAACGTTCTTACATACCTATATGGTTTGATAATTGGTTTGCTAATTAGCATACACTTATAAAATAATATAATAAGGTATTATACATATATATTTATTTGATTGTATTTTATTTTATTATTCATTCTTTATGTATTTAGTCTCCATAATTTTTAATCAGAAGTTTTCACAAGATTTATATGTATAATTTATAGCTGTATACATTCATATACATAGATTATATAGTCCATTATTGTTTATTTATTTATATGTATGTTCTTACCTATTTTGTGACATTTTTAACATGTTTGATTTTAACTCAGTTTTACGTTACCACTTGTAACTACCTCTAGCTGTTATATTTATAGTTTAATTTAGGCGATATCAAGTCTCTTTAATATAGCGAGACAGAACACGCCCAACTCTGGACTTACCATTACATTATCGGTCTATGAACAGGGTCACATGTAAGTACAAGAGTTTTGAACAATTCTCTTTATGTCCACATTCTTCTATAATTTCTTTATAAGACTTAAGTTATTGTCTCAAGAATTGTTTATTACCTTTTTATTATAATAATTTTTTCTTATAATTTTTTTCTTACACCTTTATTATATTTGTCCAAAAGTGTTTATGCTGTTATTTTATAATTTTTAATAATATTTATTTACATTTCTGTGTCCTGCGTTTATATACACTTGTTTTTGTTTAATTACATTGATAATAGGTTCACCAGTCTCCTTTTTTGGTTTACATAACATTATATTATAATATATAATATATAATATATTTTAAATGTTATGGCTTATTATTTTGAGTTCCCCTTTTTTATGTTTTTATGTTTTATGATTTGTATTACTTATATTTATATTGTAGCTGCTACCCCCTGATGAAGGCATTTTTTGCCGAAACGCGTCGGGGTCTGTTTCAATAAATTGGATTTGAATCGTCCTGACTTTTGGCTTCTTGCTTTTTGTGGCTCCCTTGGACTATTGCAAGAACAGCGCTCCTTGTTCCCCTTTTGCTTTATCTGCAAAAAGACAGACTTTTCCATTCAGTCCTTCAGCAATATCACTCACAAATACATTGAACAGTGCCGGGCCCAGGACCGAACCCTAGGGCACCCCGCTAATCACCTTCCTTTCATCCGAGTGAGCTCCATGTACCATCACATTCTCTTGTCTGTCAGTCAACCAATTTCTAATCCAGTTTACCATCTTGGGACCCATCCCCAAGCTAGTGAGTTTATTGACAAGCCTCCTATGAGGAACAGTATCAAAGGCTTTGCTGAAATCCAGGTAGATGACATCCATCGCATGCCCCTGATCTAGTTCCTTGGTCACCCAGTCAAAGAACTCAATCAGATTTGTTTGGCAAGACCGTCCTTCGGTAAAACCATGTTGCCTCGGATCTTGCAACCTGTTGATTTTGAGAAAGTTCACTATTCGCTCTTTCAGGAGTGCCTCCATTACTTTTCCCGCCACTGAGGTAAGGCTCACGGGTCTGTAGTTCGACACTTCTTCCCTGTCACCACTTTTGTGTAGAGGTATGACATCAGCTATTCTCCAGTCCTGAGGAACCTCTCCTGTTTCCAAGGATCTGTTGAAGACATCCTTTAACGGTCCTGCAAGAACCTCTCTGAGCTCCCTCAGTATCCTGGGATGTATCCCATCCAGTCCCATGGCCCTGTCCACTTTCAGTTTAGCAAGTTTTTCTAACACCTCATCTTCTGTAGCTACTGTAGCTAACCTCTGTTCTGTTCCTATTTTGGAAATTTGCCAAGCTGCGTACTGGTTTTCATGTCATACCTTTGCAGTGCACTATTGCCTGGACAAGGACTCAAGAAGTGATGCTTAATTCGGTCAATCTGTTCTACGTAATCTTTTTCAAATTTAGACAACTTGCCCTCTGCCACTGGACTACCTCGTGAAAAGTGCTCTCAACGAGCTGAGTCTATTCATTCCTTGCTGCAACTTCTGGTTGCACTAGGACTCTTCTCTCACTGAGCAGTCTGTGGCTAGGGAATCCCATATGTGAAGATTGACTTCCAGCTTGTTCCTGGAGATAGCGTAGTTACTCGCCTGTAAGAGGTGATCTCCGGGAAAAGCAGGAATCAGTCTTAACAACCCAACCACCTCCCCTTCAAATTGTCCCAATTTTTCCTTTTAATTTCAATTTGTCTCTGCTATACACCTGACTGAGGAGACCAGGAGTGAAGGCAGGAAGGCAACCACCCATGCGTGGAGGAACGCTCCTAAAAGCATTCCTATTGGATGCTGGGGAGTGTTCCTGCACTAGGCACTGTCAGTACAGATGTCACCTATATATGAAGACTGATTCCTGCTGTTCCCAGAGATCACCTATTACAGGTGAGTAACTACGCTATACTAAACTGTATCAGATGGGAAGCCAGTGATGGTGGAAGAGAAGAGGTGTTACATAGTCAAATTTGGGTGCATGGCATAGGATCCATATGGCTGTGTTCTGAATTGTCTGCAAATGTTTCAAGTTAGACAGAGTAGTTCCTGCATAGATGGAAATGCAGATGTCAATGCATCAGGCTATGTTGTGATGCTACATCCAGGAATGGAAGCAACAAAGAGCATAGAAAGTAGCTTTAAAAAATAAAAAGTAGTATATAAAGGGGAAAAAAGGCTTTTCACGGGGCTCACCACCGCCGAGGGTCTCATTCATAGGGGGAGAGAAATAATTCCTAGTTCTGTGCTCACTTGCCTCTAGAGATGTTTAGGCTGTAAGCCCTGCCAGTTAGGAGCTGGGACTGGATATTTATTTTAGTACTGCTATTCCAGTTTGGGGCAGTTGCATGGCCCAATGTTGGGGATAGGGAGTGAAATGGAGATCAGTGGCTCTTGCCCTGAGGTACAAGACCATCCAATCCATGGGGATATGTGACCATGATGCAGTCCATGGATGGTTGCCATAGAAGTGGTTAAGTCTGCCAGTTTGGCTGTAGACCATGTAGTGCTGCAACTGAGTCAGGAAAAAGGCCATAGTAGCATCAAAAGATCCAAGAAGCATTCAGATGGGACCACATAAGAATCAGGCACCTGGCTGCATTTTCAGCTTCCTGAGAAACTTAAATTTTCACTGGAGTTCATTTTAATGATTAATATTGCTCTATGCAGTAGGGCTGTGGAGGGATTTCCCTGTGGGGAATCGGGCACTCTTGATAAGGCTAATAAGGAAGAAGATTCAGCTTCTGATGTCCAAGCTCTAGAGTTCTGCTCTGACAGGAACTCTAGAGTGGACATGGAAATCTTGGAGGGTAATTCAAGGTCTCCAGAGATGAAGGAAGGAGAAATTCCCTCCACTGTGGAGGATGAGGATTCAGCAATCCATTTATTTTGCTTTCTCCTCTGATTGCTTGAGTGCTTAGCTCTCTGGATATAGACTGCAAACAGCCAGTGGAGGTGTTTCATGTTGGATCTTATTCTCACTGGTATACACAAGCAGTCCAGGGTCTTCCCTCTCCCTCAGCCTATACAGGATATAGTGATGGCAGTGTGGGAAGCTCTGGATGTCAGTTTTAAGATGATAAGATAGATGGTGAAACTTTCTTTTCCCTAAGAGGGGCAGGAGAAGCTTCTGTCATTACCTAGAGTAGATGCCCTGAATACAATGGTCACTGATAAGACCTAGATGCTCTGGATACAATGATCACCCATACGACCACAACTCTGGTAGAAGGAGAAGGTACAATGCTGAAGGACCTACAAGATTGCAAGGTGGAGGCCTTGTTGAAACAGACCTTTGAGGCAGCTAGCATGGGGCTATGAGTGGCAATATGTAGTAGCCTGGTAGTGAGGGTGCTGCTTAGACAGTTGCAGGGTCAAGATCAGTCTGTGGACAGAGAGTTGCAAAGTTCAGGCAGCTTTCATGGAATCTTAAGGGGCCTTTTTTTTTTAAAGTCCATATAATTTATTAAGCATTATTATCATGAATGAGACTAAAGCATGTATAATCGGTACAATTTAAGTCCAGTAATAATGGGGTATCCAAATGAAAAGCTCATATCCAATATGAAGTAAATTCGGATTAACTTCTTAATACATCAGCCTTTCTAAACTAAACTTAAAATTCCAAGGATAACTAAAAATCTGTTGTGAGTTCCTAGAAATAATTAGGTAACTCAAAAAATTCAATTAAAGGAATATATTCAAAAATACATTGCTTAATAATGGCTTATCAGTCTAATCTGAATGTACTATAATTGATTCCTAAAGCTGAATGGAAAGAAATTCAGAAATTTGTTCTGGCTCAAAAAACACAAGCAGCTTTTGTTGATGAATAACAATACATTTGCTTTGCCAGCAGCAGCCTTTGTCCAGCAGCTCCCCCGATTGGGGGTAGAGCGTCCGAACAGGAGAGGCAGTCGATTCTCCCACTCGGAGGCTCCTGCCCAATTGGGGCAGTGGGAGGTGCAGCTGAGCCGGCATAAAGAACCATCTCCAACCAGCGCACCCGCGCCTGAGGGCCTTGCCAGAGGGCCCTTTGGCGTGCCCTTAGGTGGGGACCTCCAACGAAGCAACCACGATCCCACAGTAGCGATTATATAACAGACAGCCTCGACGTACACAAAACTGAAAGACTAAATGGACAGCTACACAAGCTTTATAACCTCCATCGCCCTTAGAAGCGGCCACAAAAGCAACACAGCAAACAGTTGCAACAAGACCACCAGCAGCAGACGACCAGCAGCAAACGACCACAGCCAACAAGACAATGAAAACCAACACTAACAGATCAAAATAAGTACAGCCATCCTCTAAAGCCCAACGACGAAAACATGTACTCAACCCTGATCCTGCCCCTCCGCCGCCTCCTCACCCAACTCCTACCACCCCAGGCAACCAACCACAACCTACTAACAAGCATTCCATGGCATCCAGCACTGCTCTACACACACACCCAGTATCCACACTGGAACACACACAGGACTCCCAAGAACAAGAGGCAAAACAGGCACAAGACCAACACGCATACAAACATAAATGGAGCACATAGACCACTAAACACCCCAGCTACAATCACAATAGAGCTCATCAACGCCAGATTCATGCGAAACAAAATTAACACAATAGCAGACCACATAGAAGATCAGAGATCCGACATACTGTGCATCACAGAAACGTGGCTCACCCCCACCGATAACGTACTACTTAATCAATTAGTACCATCCACCTACTCTGCATTGAACTGCCCACGCGCACAGCGGAGAGGAGGAGGGGTCTTGATCATCGCATGGAACAGCCTAAGATTCAAGTCACAAAATGCCTCAAACACAACCCTATGCAACACCATCACTGTGGAAAACCAGCGGATGACCCTATGCCTCACCTACAGAGCCCCGAATACGCCTCCAGATGAACTAGCCTCAACTCTAGAAGAGGTCTGTGCTGTCAACACAAATCACAAACCCCTGATACTACTAGGAGACTTCAACCTAAAATCCACCAACACAAAGGATGCAGAAGCTTTTCTATGAGCCATGGGAGCCTTACAATACACCCAACTGATCAATACCCCAACACACAGACACAAATCTTCACCAGACCTCATATTTGCACCTAACTTTCTATTGGACAGTGGTAACATATCAACACCCAATGTCACACCTGTACCGTGGTCAGACCATCACATAATCAAAATAGAGCTTACGCCATAGGGGCGAAACCACAACAAAAATCTGGACAACCCACCACCATAAAGAAGATTTAAAAGCTTCGACAAGGACCAATTTTTAAAGGACACACTACCACACCTGAGCGCAGAAGATCTAGGCGAACAAATCAGAAAATGGAACATCATCAATACAGCTGCCAAAGCCACTGAATACAGACCCAAGAAGCCTCGACGCACCAAAGCACATCACACACCCTGGTACTCAAAAGTCATACGGAACGAGAAGAGGGAACTCAGGAAGTTAGAACGGCGATGGAGATACACCAAGTCACCCAACACTCAGGCACTATACTTAACAAAACAAAAAGAATACAACGAACTTATCAACCAAACGAAGAAAGAATACCACACTAACATCATACTCAAATCAAACAACAAACCAAGAGAGCTCTTCAAAATTGTGAAAACCCTTACCAAAGATCAGAAAACCGAGAGCGAAGTGCAAATAGACCCTCAAGCATTCGCAGAACACATCCAAGAAAAATTCCATTCTACTTCACAACGAAAAACAGACACAAGCACCAAACCAATAACGCTCTCAAGAAAAACCTGAGACAGATTCAGCACCCCATCCACAGAGCTGCTCTCACACATTATCACCACACTCAATACAAGCACGGCTCCAACAGACCCATGCCCAGTTACATGGATTAAAGCAACAAAGTCAAACTTCATCCACACCATACACAACATGGTGAACAGTTCACTAACCCAAGGAATCATGCCAGACCAGCTAAAACTCACCACAATAAGACCAATCCCAAAGAAATCACCACTCGACAAGAACAACCCAGCAGCCTACAGGCCTATCTCAAGCATCCCTCTACTGGCTAAGATCATTGAGAAAGCGTTACAACATCAGCTACAAGACCACATTGACAACCACGCATAACTGGACCTCAACCAACACAGCTTCCGACCCAACCACGGAGTCGAAACACTCCTGTTATACCGATTTAACGACATACTACACATCATAGACAACAGCAAGAATGGAATACGCATGATCTTCATCGACATTTCATTAGCATTTGACACAGTAGATCACGGAACCCTACTGACAAGACTACAGAACATCAGACTTGTGGTACTGCAGACCCTCTGCAGACAGAAGAAAATGCTTTTAACTTAGAAAAAAGAGGCAAACACCGGCTGCAGCATCGCGAGGAGCCATATAGGGGGAGCAAGAGGGACCTCTGGAGGACTGAGGAGCCACATCCCAGAGCCAATGATGCAATACCGGCCTGCACCCAATCCAGAAAGGGAAGAATTCCCTTTAAAAGCCCAGACACAAGAGACACAGGAAGGAAGCTAACCCTGGAAGGAGAAAGGAGAGCTTTCCTGGAAGGAGAGAAGGACCAGGGAATAGGAGTCCTGACAGAAGGAACCTGCCCAGCAGACTCAGCAGAACCAGGTGAAGGAATCCGCTTCAAATATCCCAAGAGGGGAGAGGATACGCTTTCCAAGTGGGAAAGATACAAAGAAGAAGCTAACCCTGGAAGGAGAAGGACTGTGCCAGAGAGTCCTGGACCTGAGTCTGGCAGAGGCCGGCAACCTTTGAAAGACACAACGAGGAGTAACCAAGAAGGAGGTGAAAGAGTTACTTTGAAAGGTAACATTCTTGGCACAGAGAGAAAGAAGCTGTGGTGCGAGTGTGGCTTAACCCCAGCAGAAGGCCGACCGGAGAACTGGAGGCCTACCTTGGTGTCAGAGAAGCCAAACCACAGCAGGAACAAGCATCAACCCTCACTGGGCCGTGATAAACCCAAAAGGAAAGGTAATCACTATTTTACTGATTGTGATTTTATGAATGCTGTGACGCAGGAGGAGCAGGGCCTAGAGAAGTGCTGTCCTTCTAGAACTATTTGTGCTACAAAATACAAACCTGTGCCAAACAAGAAACTCTCTAGTAAAAGAGCAGTAGGCGAGAGAAACTGTCCTCACTCTAGAGGTGTACAAAACCAAGGCTTACCTTTGGATGCAGCGCATTGGGACATCGTACAAACATTATATAAAAAGCCTGAATGCGAGCCACTAGATATTCCTGACTGTGAACCAATGCAGGTGGAATTCCCGGATGACCTTTCGGACCCCGAGATGGATTGCAGCTATTGCCTGGCAGAAAGCTTTGAGCCCTTAGCCGAAGAGTAGAGCTGTGGTCTGGGGGAAGGTTTGAATCTGTGTTTCTTATAGTACTGCTGTGAAGTTAACAGGTCTAACTCAGTTCATGTTTCTTTTTCTTTCAACCTGAAGCAAGGACATTTTTGTGGTGTTGTAAATTCTGAGCTATTGAACCTATTTGCAATACGGGAAATAAAAGTCTTTATTCTCCCTACACTCGGACTGTTATATTCTTTGGAGCTTTTGTTACCCAGAAGGTTACCAGGACTATAAAAACCTGGGTCCTGTCTTTGAGCTAAACTCCACCATAAAATATTTTTGTGTCCACCCTCCCTGCTGTGACATCCCAGTGCCACCAGGGGGGCGGTGTGACAGACTACATGGAGTACTTAACAGACAGACAGATACAAGATCGGTCCTAACACATCCCAACCCATAAAGGTCATGCAAGGAGTACCTCAAGGATCCGCCCTATCAGCACTATTATTTGATTATACACTACATCCAGCCAATATGCAGCATCATAAAAGAACACAGGATAAAATACACAATCTATGCGGACGACATAATGATATACACACCAATCACCCTCGACAATCCAGACTACTCCAAGATAACAGAATGTCTCAGGCACATGAACAGCTGGTTTCAAGACAACAACCTGACCATAAACTACAGCAAGACCGAGGCACTAATCATCACACGAAACTCTGACTTCATCCCTCCTCGCAACATCAAGATAGACAACACAACCATACCCGTACAACCAGAAGTGAAATACCTCGGAGTGACACTGGACAAAGAACTGAACCTTCAGTCCCACATCATCAGAACCACCAAAAATGCATACCACAGGATGAGACTAGTCCATCGCCTCAAACCCCTCCTCTCTCAAGATCACTTCCGCACAGTCTGTCAGGCACTAATAACCCCAATCCTAGACTTCTGCAACCCAATCTACCTTGGACTAACAAAACAGACAATCAGGCCACTGCAATTGGTGCAAAACACAGCAGCACGCATAATATCTGACACCACAAGACAAGCGCACATCACACCCACTCTAAAAGAGCTACACTGGCTACCAATCGGATCCCGCATCAAATACAAGACAGTCATACACATATTCAAAATCAAACAACAATCATCAGCTTTCAGCCTACACCCACTCATACAACCCGACAGCAGCACAAGACCGAGGAGAAGAGGCACATCCAACCGTGTCAACACTCCAAGAGACCTCACCAAGGTACGCAAGGACACCGAAAAACGAGCTTTATCAAAGGCAGCTCCAACAATTTGGAGCGCCCTCCCCGATGAACTACGTTCAAAACGGACATTAAGGACTTTAGGAAGCTGCTAAAAACAACCCTCTTCATAGAGCACTACGGTGACATCACTTAAACTGTGCAACAGACAATCCCCCAGATCAACCACCCTCCCCTCACGACTCGATTATGGTACTGAATTAAAGTCCTGATGTACATAGTATTGTAAATAGCACACACTGTAAATAGCTCACCAAGCATCAACAACCATATACACACACATGCACTCAATGCTCACTGCATGCACACACTAGACACAGTAATTGGTTGATTGTTTGCCGTGTAGATTGCCTTGATTGTAGGAAAAGGTGGTATAGAAATCCGTTTAAATAAATAAAATTTACAAGGAAACGAAAGAAATACAAAGTTCCCATGGCCAAAACCTTTGGTTTCAACAACAAAAACTTTCTTCTCCAGTTTTGAGTTTACGAAGCAAGATAAGGATAAATTCTTATTGTCTGACCTAAATATTTTATGTCATGCTTCAAAAGAAACAACTTAAGTATTCACTTTGAATCTAATAGAAAGGTGACAAGAAGAATTGCAAACTTCATATTCTGAGGGACCAATGTATTGACTCATGATTGTCTAACTTCTTATCCCTCATCAGTTGGGTTGAAACTTGGAATTTGACACTGTTTAAATAATAAGCAGCAAGTATCGGTGGTAGAGCAGAGTCTGGAATTTCCAAAACTATTTCTTCAGTGGCCTCTCTAACAAATTCATTGTATGACTGGTCCCAAACCTTGACCAAGTCTGGACCATTGCTGACTTTGCCCTGGAGGCATCACTGAGGCATGTGGGTTGAAGAGCCTGAAGGAGATGCTGGAGGTGCTGCATGCAGGAGGGAACGCATGTCCTACATCACCTCAACTGAGGAGTTCCTTAATTCACTCCTTCGTATGGACCGAGTGCATGTCCTATATCACCTCAACTGAGGAGTTCCTTAATTCACTCCTTCGTATGGACCGAGTGCATGTCCTACATCACCTCAACTGAGGAGTTCCTTAATTCACTCCTTCGTATGGACCGAGTGCATCTGAATGGGAGTTTTAGGTGCTGTCCGGTATTTGTGAGATACTTTGTGTTACTGGGTATTAAGATGGTATTCTATACCATTCATTTCAGGACATGGCTGTTACAGGGATTTCATTTCAGAACTAAAAGGAGATTTAGAGGGTTTCCCCCTCCCCATAGTTCTGTGCTCTCCTGCGATTAAATTTGAGTGAATCTGCTTATACTAATCTAAGTATGAGAATAGCATTAATAAAACAAGTTTATTATGATTCATGATTTAATTGTTGATTATAAACCTAATATGTTGTGTGTTAACGAATCATGGCTATTGCACTCTGATGTACTGGTTGCATGTCAGTGTTGTTCTAAGTTTTATATGTGGGCTGTTCATGGTAGAAAAATGAGATGGGAAGGGGAGGTTTTGACAGATTACAGGGAAGAATAAATCACAGATCCAGGACATTCTTGAGCTACCTGAGGGCACTGAAGCAATTTGGTTAACATCTACCAGAAGGGCAATTGCAGATTTCTATAATTTTCATTGAAATATTTTTGTCCCTGCCAGTGGCTGTAAAGAATTTGATTTTGTTAGATTTTAATGTACATTTTGGTTAAGTGTTTCCTTCTACAGTGATCAGTGATTTTCTTTTGAGTACTATGGGGCATTTGGGCTTAGAAGAGAAGATATGTGGGCCAACGCATGATTCTGGTCATACTGTAGATTTGGTCTTGCTTGGTGAAGCATTGGGACACTTCTTATGAAATTATTCAGGTACCTTGGTCTGATCATTGTCTAATTATTAACTTGGAGATATATGTTAGGTGCAACTTGAGTAAGTGTCGGCATTCTAATTTACTTTAGCAGAAGAGAACCTTGTTTGATACCGAAGTATTGGAAAATATTTGGCTCCCCCACTAGAGAATGTATTAGAATTGCTGGAGGTGGATAAGCAGTTAGCTCTGGAATTATTCTCTTAAATTGTTTTTTTGATGAGCTAGTCTCTCTTTTTATGAAACATCTCTAAGAATAACTACCAAGTCCTTTGATTCTCTAGAAGTGATAGCTTCATCATGCTGAGAGGCGTATTAGGTAAACAAAAAATAAGACAAATTTGGAGGTGTGTGACAGTTAATAACATATAAAGCTGAAACAGAGAATGCTAGATCTCAATATATTCTATCAAAGATCAGGATGGGATTAAATTGTCCCTGCCTTCTGTTCTCTATAGTAAAACAGCTCCCCTGGAAGCTTGATTTAGCTATGCAGCAGTTTGATTTAAGTGCCACAGATTTAGCTCAATTTGCTTTGTTCCCTGTAAATATGTTTAATGTTAAGGAATCTGTATTATGGGATTTTTTTTCCTGTTTTAAACTGAGAGTATGATGGTTAGAATCTCAGATTGAATGAGTGCTCTCCTTTAGTATTTAAGACTATGGGGGAGAAGCTATGTCCCCCTTTGGTGAAGATTATGAATTTGTGCCTTTCTCAGAGATACATACATATGTCACTGAACGCGGATGGTTATCTGTCCTATTCTTCAGAACTCTTCTTTGGATCTTTCAGAGCTAGGGAGCTACTGTCGTGTTTCATTTTTGTCATTGTTGGCAAAGGTTCGGGAGAAAATAGTTTTAGGTCAATTGCCTTTTTGATCTTTACTAGTTTAGCTCTCGGAGAGCACATAGTACCGAAAATGACAATGTGGCAAACCACACTTTTTTTGAAATATGAAGATGGTTAGTACATTATTCCTAACATCAGAATCCAGCGAAGAATATTTCAGGGGGTTCCCTGTTGCCCTTTCTGCTTTCATGTGGTGCTTAATCCAATGAGTACTCTCATCAACTCTTTGGGATACGGATTTAGTCTTGATCCTAAAGAAAGCAACAATCCAGAAACAACATCTCATTTATTATTTATAGATGATTTGAAGCTCCAGTGACCGACAATTAGCAGAGCAACTCCATGTGGTGAAAAGCTTTTCTGTTGACATCAGGATGACCTTTGGCCTTGACAAATGTGCTAAGGCAACGTTTTCTTTTTTTTAGAGGAAAATTGAGCAAAACGGAAAACATCTCCCTGGCTGAAGGCTGTGACATCAAGGACCTTGAACAGGAAGGCATATATAAGTATCTCGGAGTAGAGGAAGGAGCAACACTTACGCAGAAATTACTTAGAGAAAAGAATACTATAGGAGAATAAAATCTTTATTGAAAAGTGCTTTAACATAAGATACAAGCCATCAATCAGCTGGTAATTCTTGTACTCTCATACAGCTTTTGTATTGTGGACTGTCCACTCAAAGATCTTGAAAAAATAGATGTGCAAACAAGAAATCTCCTCCATGCCCATGAAGTAATTTACAAGAATCAGTGTATGCCAAGACACTACATCCCTAGAGCTGAAGGAGGGCTAGGCCTCAAAGAGATTGATTATACATACAGAGCTACTATCATAGGCCTTCAGGCCTACCTAACTGCATCATTGGATCCAAATACGCAAAAAGTGCTGACATACGAAAGTAAATGTCCAGAATCCATCTACATCATCAAACTTGGGCATGCATTCTGAGAACTAGAAGGAATGAGTGAGAATCCACCAACATACACAGGGAAGGAAGGAACAGAATTTGCAAAACAAGAGAAAAAACCCTTCAAGGAATTATATCAACAAACAAGGAAAAACAAGTGGCTAATGCACAAATACAGTGTGAAGTACAGAGTGTTACTCCAGGAGCCCTTTATCGATCGAGAACTGACACATAAATGGTTAAGGAGAGGTGATCTGAAACCAAAGGATGAGAGATTGCAGCCCAGGACAGCGACTTACGGATGAGATGGTTTACAGCGAGCATTGAAAAAACTGGCAAAACAGATCTATCATGATTCTGTGGGAAAGGGCTGGAAACAGTGACTCATCTCATAGCTGGCTGTGAAGTTCAGAAGGCAGAAATTTCTGTACAGAAAGGCACAATAAAGTAGCATGCCTCATCCACTGGAAACTCTGTAAGCACTACAACATCACTGTGCCTGAAAATCACTAAGATCATGACCCTAAAAGAATTACCAAGAATGAAGAGATTATAATCACCTGGGATACTCCCATTCTGATTGATAAAAAGCTGGATGCGAGGAAGCCGGATATAGTGTTAAAGGAGAAAAACACCTGAATGGCATTGATTTATAGAGTTGTCAGTTCCAAGCGACTATTCTGAGAGGGAGAAAATGTTCAAGTACCAAGAAATGCAGTCGAAGACCAAGGAAATGTAGTAGAAAGATAGTTATTTCCCATTGTGTTGGGTGCCGCAAGCCTAATTAAGAGGAATTTCCAAGCACACCTTGATAAATTACCCATACATATAACCTTTTACAAACTCCAGAAGGAGGCTGTCTTTGGCACGGTTCCAGTACTACACCAATCATTAGCAGCAAATTTGAGAAACTGAGGTCGTACTTCACATACCCTGGCATAGAAGTGAAGTTCATAGCTGTCATGGTAGACGCAACACTCACTCATTTGGAGAAACTGCCTTGGAACACTTTAACTGTCCGCTTTTGATGCTGTTCGGCAAGGCTTTGAGTCTGGTACTAAATTATTCCTGGTACTTTTAGATATATCAGCTAAATTGGACAACTTGGATCATGAGATGTTGAGAGGTTAGAAGGATTGGGCATTGCTGGGATTGTATTGAAATGATTACTTTATTTTCAGAATCATAGTGGGAGAGTAGAATTTAGGAATGATTTATTCCAAATGGCATCCTCTGAAAATTGGTATATCACAGGAATCCTCGCTTTGTGCAACTTTGTTTAACGTCTATTTGAAACTGATTTGCGAACTGTTAATAAGTTTTAGGAGTACAGTGTTAGGTGTATGCTGATATACAGTTCCTCTTATCGATATGCTCAACTAGGCAGGATGCTTTTGATAGGGTTGTAACTTGCTTTTGGGTGATGGAGGAATGGATTTCAGCTCATAAACTTGAAATCCATTTGGACAAAACTGATTTTTTGTTTCTGAGTCGGCTGCCAGTAGGAGAGATTCTTGTGATGGTTTTACTTTATTTATTTATTATTTATTAACATTTCTTATATACCGCGCTATTATAATCAGTGCGGTTCACAGAAGAACAGAAACACACTACAATGCAGTATGGTACATTGAGTTTACATGGAACAGGTGGTCAAAAACTTGGATGAACTGGGGAGAACTATATACAAATTATATACAAATTATACAGTAGTAAGTATTCACATGGGGCATGTAGGATTCGTAGTGGATGCGAGAGCTCTTGGGATGGGGGGGATGGAGGTGGCGGTTGATTATCCATTGTCGACCGGGGGCTGTTGAATGGGATGTGGTAAGCGGGGGGTCGATGTAGAGGTTGTGTGCTTTTCAGGCTTGGTATCGGGGTAGTGCTGAAGGAACAAGTGGTGTTTGAGGGCTTTTTCTGAACAACATTAAGTTCGGGATGGCACGGATTTCTGCAGGGAGGGCGTTCCAGGCCATGGGTGCGAAGATGGAGAAGGCTCTACTTGCTGTTAACTTTGTACATTTTGTCAAAGATTTAGGGACTTCAAGTGTATTTGACTGTGTGGATCTCCTGGCCCTGTTTGCTGGTGTGTGATGGAGAAGAGTGCTGATAGGCATGGGTGGTAATTTCCTGATGGCTTTAAATGCCAGAACTAGTGTCTTGTAGGTAATTCTAGCAGGTAGCGGTAGCCATTGTAGGTTTTTCAGGACTGGCGTTACGTGGTTGGACCTTGAGGATCCGACTAAAACCCTTGCCGCCGAGTTCATGGCAAGTCGGAGTGGATTCAGGGTTGATTGTGGTAGTCCATTGAGGATGACGTTCGCAAAGTCAAGGTGTGGGATGACCAAGGCTTGAAAGATGGTTCGGTAGTCGGAGAAGTCGAGTAATGGGCGGAGATGGCGTAGTGACCGGATCTTGTAATAGATAGCTTTTGTGGTGTTTGTGACGTGGGCTGACATATCTAGGTGTTGATCCAGGGTAATGCCTAGGTATCGAATTGTGGATTTTGCTTTTAGTTCCATGTCATTGACTTGCAGTGAGGAAGGAGGTGTGAATTTCCGGTTCCTTGTGACGAATAGGACGTCTGTTTTATTGTGGTTGATATGGAGATTTTGAGCTAGGAGCCAATCAGATATAGCTGCAAAACATTTTTGTATTGGGGAGAAGTCGGGTTGCTCAGTCCTGAACGGAGTGTAAATGAGGATATCGTCAGCGTAGGCAAGACATTGAACGTTGAAGGAGCGGATTAATGTACAGATAGGCTGCATGTAGATGTTGAATAGGGCCAGTTTTCTATATTTAGGGCCAGTGTTACATGTGTCTGGGGCCCAGGGAAGAAGTTTAGAAGGGGCCCTTAAAGCCCACAAGCAGGCTATCCCTTCAGCTTTGTCAGTCTGCTATCAGAACTTCGAGAAACTACACATTCAGCTAAGGTTTTCAGACATTATCATTGCCTGTCTTTTGATAAACTTTACCTGTTGCATATAGGTTTTTAGGGATTTTCAGCCTGCTTGCGTTCCTTGCATAGCCTTTAAATCAGATATCTGAGTGTGCCCTCAGTTCATAGAAGGCCTACTAGCCAGGGACACTTGTGATATATAGCTACTTGGAACAGAAATATACATTGCTTTTAGACTTGCAGCTGGACCTGGTCTTCTACTTAGGTCTCCTACTTAATTTTGCAAGCAAGGATATAATTTTAAGGTTACAGGGATCTTTGCTTAGTAGGCTGATACATAGCAGTAAGATTTAAGTTTGAAATTGTAGCTTTCTTTGTCTGTTGCAAGCCTGCCTTACAGGGAGGAGCTAATTAAATTAAAGCTGCTCTACCACTGACCAAATACCTAAACCAGTCTGCTATCAGAACTTCAAGAGACTACACATTCAGCTAAGGCTTTCAAACTTTATCATTGCCTGTCTTTTGATAAACTTACCTGTTGCATATAGGATTTTAGGGATCTTCAGCCTGCCTGCGTTCCTTGCATAGCCTTTAAATCAGATATCTGAGTGTGCCCTCAGTCCATAGAAGGCCTACTGACCAGGGACACTTAAGTTCCCGCCCATCCTATCCCTCACCCCACCCCACCCACTCCTGGGTTGCATTGCCTGTATAGTCATCATATACATTGACTTTTGTTCTTTAATTAGGTGTCACACCCACCTTTTCTCCTTCTAGGACATCTGAGTCAGAATGTCGTCTATTCAGTGCAATAACTGTGTGTAAGGGGAAAAATATGTTGTATAGAGGGACCATAAGGCCCACAAGGGAAAATGGATATTTTGTGCATACCTAGATGGAAAGGAATGTGTTGTGCTAAGGCAAAATTGAGTGATCTTCACAGAGACCGGTACCGGTTTGTACGGTTGCTGATAAGCAGTGCTAGGCTGCTGGGATGGGTTGATGACGTATGTATATGCTCCCTGGAATGTATAAAAGATGAACCGCCCTTTTTAACTGTTGGAGTAAACTTACATGCTATTTATGTGCGAGTGTGTGTGTTTGTTCTCCTGGGATCCCAGACAGAGAAGGTAAGGTAATTCCTCGGCCCAGAGAATTAGAGGACATCCCAAGGGTAAGTGCTGGGAAAGGAAAGAACAAAAACACTTACACTGTGGTGCTTTCATTCCAAGAAGAATCATTTGGATCCTAAGAGCTTGCCCTATATGCCTCAAGTTAGCTGCTATGCATAAAGAATTGACTCTACTAAGGGAAGAATTAGCTGCAATTAAACACACTTCCTCTAGGTTACAAACTGAACAAAATCCACCACCGCTTCCACAAATAATCAAACAGCCCAGGAACAAATGGATCACAGTGGGCTCTGGTAGGTTGCGACCTATAACACAGAGATACCTTACACATCAAGTGATATCCCTGCATAATGCCTTCTCTGCCTTGGATAATGAGGGTGCCCAGTCAATGGAAACTGAAGTGCCCTTAAATAATAGACTTAATGCCAAATCTACTGATAATATACCAAATAGGAAGAAAAAATCACAAAACAGAAAACTACTACTCATTGGAGATTCCATCATCAAAGGCACCAACTTAGGAACACAGCTCAAAGGAGAGAGGATGGTCAAATGCCTCCCAGGATCTTCAGCCAGCAGGAATGCAAGCCAAATTGTTGGTATACTTAGTGCAGAAAGTGAGCACTCCAAAACTGATATTGTCATCCACTTGGGTACAAATGACCTGGCTAGAAACAGTGCCTCTGCAGTTCAAAGAGATTTCCAAACTCTGGGAGAGAAATTCAAGCCCATTACTAACACTATAGCATTCTCAGAAGTTCTACCTGTTCATGGTAAGGGGGCAGAAAGGCTGCATCACATAAGCAACTTTAATACATGGCTCCAAACCTGGTGCAAACAAGAAGAATTTAGATATATAGCGACTGGGGAAACATATAGCTCAATAAGAGACTATAATGTGATGATGGACTACATCTCTCCACCACAGGGAAAAGGATCCTAAGTGAAAATTTCAGGCAGTATGTGGGCAGGCTTTTAAACTAGGGAAAGGGGATGATGGATGGAGAAGAACAAGTTCAGTACGTCACTCCCAGCAAAAGAAAAAAATTGGAAACAGCGGCACATTAATGGCAAGTGGGAAGGGGCATGTAGAACGAATCCATGCAAAGGGCAGGCAAGCCATTCAACAAATGCTGGAAAGCAATGAGTACAAATGCACGAAGCCTAGCCAATAAAGTTTTTGACTTGGAAGTCCTAATGGTGTAAATGGACTTGGACATTGTGGCCATTGCAGAAACATGGCGTAATGAGTCACATGAATGGGATATAGCCATAGCTGGCTATAATCTATTTAGAAGAGATAGAGAGGGTAGAAAAAGAGGAGGAGGAGCCCTGTATGTCAAAAGCAATATTAAAACTGCTGAATGCAGGGGTTGTGGGGAAAAGAAGCAGCGATTTGGGACCTAGGCAGTACCCAAGATGGCGGCGGAGTAGGACACTGAATCGGGTGTGCTGAGCCGGCTTGCTGCACTGGTCTTCCCGATGGGGAAAAAGAGGAAACGGCGATCCCTAAAGCCCTCCAGTACCTCTTCTCCTGTGGGCGGCTTGGTGCAGTCCTCCATAACCGACTTCTGTCTCCCTTCGGCGTCTTCTATGGCTTCGGCTGATCCGCGTGTTTCTTTAGCAGATCTGAGCGATGGGGTGGAATTCAGCCCCGTTCAAGCACTCCCGCCATAGCCCGGAAGTCACTTCGAGGAGGGGGCAGCGTGAGGTAGTATCTTCGGTTTGGGAGGTCATTGGCGCTATGGAGGGCTCTCCATTGAAGCTGACGTTGGTGGTGACTACATCGGGGAGTAGAGCTTCGGTTCTTTCTCCTGGGGGTAGTCCAAATGAGGAGCAATTTGAAGAGCAGTTCCCCTAACACCTCGGCTGTTCGGGTTTTTGGCGCTTTGGAAAGACCTGTGCTAGTGACTTAGGATAGCTTATTGGAAGCAATATCCTCGCTCCAACAGTCCCTTCTTCCTATAGCGGATCTTTCTCTCAAGAATTGGCATCAGTTAAAGTTCAGTGTTCGACGGTGGAGGCAGAGTTAGCGGAGCATGCTTCACGGGTGACCCAGTTGGAAACCAGGGTGGAAGAGCTGCACACCCTTGGATGTGTGTGCATTCCAGGGAGCATTTAATTCAAGCAAGGTGAATGGAGTTTATGGATAATCAACTGCGTTGGAATAATTTGAAGTTTCTGAATTTCCCTCGATCCCCACTGCTGGAACCTGTGGACTTGGTCCGTAAGTACTTTACAGATGTCCTGAAAATGCCTGTTGAATCATTGCCCCCCATTGTGAGGGCTCAGTATGTGGTGATATCCTCTTCTGTGTCAAGCATGGAGTCGGACTCGGGAGGTGTCGCAGGACTTGCCCAGTTTGATCTGTCAGATTTTCTGGAAAGCTCCCTGGAGTTGGTGACCAGCCAAGCTGGAGTTGGTGTGCTTTGCATTTGAATCTGACCAGAACTCTGTTCTTAGGTTATATTTCCGAAATATGTCTGTTTCTCAATTTATGGGGTCCAAAATTTCTATTTTGCCTGATTGGCTAGAGATATACCCAGAAGAGGCGGAGAGAATTTTTGGCCTTGCATCAGAGAATGCAGCACAAGTTCAGCGGAGGACAATAAACCACGGCCAACAAAAATTGGTGGATAAAACAAACTTTATTGAAGACCCGAAACTTGTTTAGCTGGGTCTTCAATAAAGTTGTTTTTATCCACCAATTTTTGTTGGCCGTGTTTGATTGTCCTCCGCTGAACTTGTGCTGCTGTTGCTCTTTTGCGGAAGGCCTTCTTCTTTTGTTTCTTGCATCAAAGAATCACCTCTCTGGGTGCGCAATTTAGATTAAAATATCCATGTAAATGTGCTGTGATGTATTAGTCTAAGCAATTTCTGTTTTTTGAACCCCAGCAACTTGTGCAATTTCTTCAGAGTAGGGAAATTGAGGGGCAGGTTTGAGTCCTGTACCGGCTGCCATATATGCTAACTATGCTCTTATGATTTCTTAATTACTAAGGATATGGTGGGTTTCCCATGTAACCTTTGTTGTTTTTTTTCCTCTAAATTGGGTCCTTATTGTTGTTTTGTATTTTGTGGGCTAAACCAAGTTGGTACAATTTCTTTAAGTTAATTACTTTCTTCTATTTGTGATTTGTATTCTGTAATTCGTATTCAGATTTGTTTCTGGATTATTTTGTTAAAATCTATAAATAATAAAATTTTAAAAAAAAGAGGTGATGTGGATTGTGTTGGAAAGAGGAGATGGCACTGTCATCCATACTGGTGTGGTCTACAGGCCTCCAACTCAAACTGAAGAAATGGATAGCGAATTGATTATTGATATTGCAAAGATAGCCATGAAGGGGGAAGTGATCATATTGGGTGACTTTAATCTACCTGATGTGGATTTGAGTGTTCCTTCTTCAAATCTGGAAAGAAGTAAAAAAATTGTGGATGCCTTCCAAGATGTGTTAATTAAACAAATGGTGATGGAACCAACCAGGGAGAGTTCTGTGCTGGATTTAGTGCTCACCAACAGAGATAGCATGTCCGAATATCCAGGTGGGTGCCCATGTGAGCAGTAGCGATCATTATGAGGTGTGGTTTGAGATAAAAGCCAAGGTGGAATCCAATCACAGCAAACTCTAAGTCTTAGACTTCAAAAATGCTGACTTCAGTAAATTGGCCAAGTACCTGAAGGAGGAGTTGGTAGGGTGAGAGGGGTTAAGGAAAGTGAAATTGCAATGGGCTAAACTAAAGAAAGCAATAAAAGGTGCAACAGATAGTAAATAAAAGTAAATAAAAATAAAAGGCAAAGGAAACCTATGTGGTTCTCCAAAGAAGTGGCTGCACAAATAAAGGCAAAAAACACAGCTTTCACAAAATTTAGAAGCTCGCAAACAGAGGAACACAAAAAAAAAATACAAGATCAAAATAAAAGAGACAAAAAGAAATAAGGATAGCAAAATCAAAGGCAGAAGAAAAGATGGCTAAAGATGTGAAGTGTGGTGACAAGACTTTTTTTCAGGTATATTCGGGAGAGGAGGAAAATCAGAGGTGAATTGCAGGACTCAAAAACGCTGGGAACGGATTCATGGAAATTGACATTGAAAAAGCGACAATGCTAAACAAAACGTCTGCACTGTTTTCACTAGAGAAAATCCTGGAGAAGGACCATCTGTGATTGACAAATATACAAATGGAAATGGAGTGGATACCACACCATTCACAAAAGATGATCTGTTAGAACAGCTTGCAAAACTGAAAGTGGACAAGTCTATGGGATTAGATGGGATACACCCCAGGATACTAAAAGAGCTCAGAGAAGTTCTTGCAGGGCCTTTAAAGGATGTTTTTAATAGATCCTTGTAGACAGGAGAAGTTCCACAGGACTGGAGAAGGGCTGATATGGTACCTCTCCACAAAAGTGATAATAGGGAAGAAGTGACAAACTACAGGTCAGTAAACCTTACCTCGGTGGCGGGAAAAGTAATGGAAGAACTCCTGAAAGAGCGAATAGTGGACTTCCTCGAAACCAACAGGTTGCATGATCTGAGGCAACATGGTTTTACCAAAGGACGTTCTTGCCAAACAAATCTGATTTGAGTTCTTTGACTGGGTGACCAGAGAACTAGATCAAGGCATGAGATGGAAGTGATCTATCTAGATTTCAGCAAAGCCTTTGATATTGTTCCTATAGGAGGCTTATCAATAAACTCAACAGCTTAGGGATGGGTCCCAAGATGGTGAACTGGATTTGCATTGATTGACTGATAGACAACAGCGGGTGACGGTAAACTGAACTCACTCGGATGAAAAGAAGGTGATTAGCAGTGTGCCCCATGGTTCGGTCTTGGGACCAGTACTGTTCAATATATTCGTGAGCTGAAGGGCTGAATGGAAAAATCTGTCTTTTTGCAGATGACACCAAAATTTGCAACAGAGTGGACTCCCCTCAGGGAGTGAGGAACTTCAGGAAAGATCTACAAAAGCTGGAAGAATGATCTAATACTTGGCAGTTAAGATTTAATGTGAAGAAGTGCAGTGTCATGCACTTGGGAACCACAAATCCAAGGGAATTGAATACAATAGGGGGCGAGAGATTAATGTGCACTGACCAGGAAAAAGACCTCGGTGTGATTGTTTCTGATGATCTCAAGTTGGCAAAGCAGTGTGACAAGGCGGTGGCAAAAGCCAGAAGGATGCTGGGTTGCATACAGAGAGGAATTAACAGCAGAAAGGAAGAGGTATTACTGCCACTGTACAAGTCGCTGGTGAGGCCTCACTTGGAATATTGTGTTCAGCTTTGGAGACCGTATCTCGCAAAGGATATAAAAAGGCTGGAAACGGTTTAGAGGAAGGCGATCAAACTGATTTGGAGCCTGCGTCAGAAGACCTATGAGAAGAGTCTTGAAGACCTAAATATGTACACTGAAGAAGAGGAGGGACAGGGGAGATATGATTCAGACCTTTAAATACTTAGAGTATTAATGGACAAACAAACCTCTTCCAAAGATGGGGAAGCTGTAAAACTAGAGGACATAACATGAAACTGCAAGGGGGTAAACTGAAAGGCAATGTCAGGAAATACTTTTTCGCTGAAAGGGTGGTGGATGCTTGGAATGCCCTCCCGATGGAGGTGGTGGGGGCAAACACAGTGACAGAATTCAAAATGGCATGGGACAGACATAGTGGATCCCTTTTTTAGCAACAGGATAAAATCAAAATAAGCATCACTATCTCTTATATCTGAACAAATAGGGGTGACCTATACGGAGCAGTGATTACACCCCTAAACAAAGGCATGGGAAGAAGTGACCTGCACGGAGCGGCAAGTGTAGTTACTCTTGCCACCTTGCTGGGCAGACTAGATGGACCATACTGATCTTTATCTGCTGTCATAAACTATGTTACTATGGCAGACTTTAGAGTCATGTGGTATGGGAGCTCAGGAAAATTGCATTGGTTGCACTAACCTCTCCCCCCCCCCCCCCCCCCAACATCAGCCCTGCCCATCTTTTCTCTGCTACAGAGCTTTGGTGTGATTTTGACTCTGCATTGCCAATGAAACCCCAGATTAGGGGAGGAGGTTTCAATTCTTTTATTTTAAGCTTTGTTTGCTTTGCAAGTTGAAGATGTGTTTGCATTAGGATGATTTTAGAACTCTTTTGCATCTTTTAGTTCTATTATAATTTGATAACTATAATGCCTCTGTAGATTTGAACATATCACATCTGTTCTTTTGCAATTACATTGGCTCTCAATGAGGTGGAGGATAAGATTTAAAATGCTAAACTTGATCCAGAAAGCTTTACTGTAGTAGGGGAAACTGTGCTGTATATTAAATTAATGTTAAGAACGTACAGTCCTCATCAGAAGAGAGCGATTTCTTACGTATTCCAGCAGTTAATTACTGCTTTTAGTGGAAACTCTTGTGGTCCTTTGCAGTTGCAGTTCACACAGAGTGGAGCCACTTATCAGTGGATAACTTTCTTTTGCAAAAGGCTTTTCAATTGAGCCAGGGATGAAATTGCTGTGATTAATTGCAGCAGATACAGCCTTTGATTAGGGACTGGGATTGTTCTTATTGTATGTCTGTATTTGTTGTTGTTTTGGGGATTTTTGTAGTGTTTTTGTGTGTGTTAATAATGTTTGTGCATTTGTATTTATTTCTTTTTGTTTTAGTTGTTTTTTATTTTAATTATGTTTGTAGATTGTTAGCCACTCAGAACAGTGGATGAGAGGGTCATAAATATTTTGAGACAAATAAATAATTGATGATATCTACAATGGCACCCTTTTGAATCTGCTCTCCCAGAACTTAGAAAACCCTAGAAAGTTTTCTGGACATGTAAATAGATTTTGGAAGATATTCTGGTGAAAGGAATGGCTACTTTTGGAAGATTGATTTAAGCAATAGTGGTTGTGCTGAGCATCTGGCAGCTTTGCAGATGTCAATTACAGTAAAATAGTGAATATTGTCTAGAGAAATAAAGGGTGAGCCAGTCAAACCTGCATTTTTGAAAAGGGCGGGAGAGCCGTGAAAGTGGGCGGAGCGAGTTAGCAAGGTTACCATTGTGTCCCCCACAACTAAGCATTTCAGTCGCCATGGAGCAGTGGTCTAAACAACAACGTTCATTTGCTGTGAAAGCGTTTTACCAAAGTGGTAGTTATGCAGCCGCTCAGCGTCATTTCCGGATGAATTTTCAAATTAATCGAAATAAGCCAGTGCCGTCTGTTAATTCAATCAAATTGTGGGTGACAAACTTTGAAGCAATTGGTGAAACGAGAAGCAGAAGGGGTGGCAGTGCAAGATCAGTGCGAACTCCCGCGAATATTGACCGCGTGAGAGTTGCTGTGGAAAGAAGCCCTCGGAGATCGGCGCGTCAACAGAGTGCTGCGCTTAGCATGGCAAACACGAGCGTCCGAAGAATCTTGAGGTTAGATTTACACCATCACCCGAACAAAATTCAGGTTGTTCAGGCTATGAATGAAAACGATTTTGCAGCTCGACGGCGTTTTTGTCAAACGTTGTTGGACATGTTTGATGAAAACGAGGACCTTGTTCACAACCTGTGGATGAGCGATGAGGCACATTTCCATTTCTCCGGTTTTGTGAATAAACAAAATTTCCGATATTGGAGTGATGAAAACCCTCAACAACTCCATCAAAAACCACTCCATTCAAGCAAGGTAACAGTTTGGTGCGCAATGTCCTCATTGGGAATCATAGGCCCGTATGTTTTTGAAAATGACAGGGAGCAAGCAGTTACTGTGAATGCACAACGCTATTCGGAAATGTTGCATTCGTTCTTCATTCCTCAGCTTCGTCAACATGGAATGAACAATGAAACCTTATTCCAGCAAGACGGTGCCACAAGTCATACAGCCCGTGTGAGCATGAATGTTCTCAACAATGTTTTTCCAAATCGGGTGATATCCCGAAATGGAGCAATTTCTTGGCCTCCCGATCGCCCGACCTCACAGTGTGCGGTTTTTTCTTGTGGGGGTACCTGAAGAGTAAAGTCTTTGAACAACGACCTCCAACGCTTGGGGAACTCAAGAGGAGAATCCGGTTGGAAATCGAGAGAATTCCTCAGCGTATGCTCCGTGATGTGATGGGCAGTTTCAGAAATCGCCTACAAGAATGTCTCAATCAGGAAGGACACCATCTTACTGGCGTTATTTTTAAACAGTGAATGTTGTTTCTTAAATGCTTTTTAATGTACATTAAGATAGTAACAATAAAATTTTGACATATCCATCCGTTTATTTTTTACAGTCATTTCAAAAATGCAGGTTTGACTGGCTCACCCAGTATTTGTATTTAATTCAAGCCTTTTCATTGGCAGCTTAAGGCGAGTTATATTCAGGTACCGTAGGTATTTTCCTGTCATCAGAGAGCTTGCAATCCAGTTTAACACATGGGGCAATGGAGTATGAAGTGACTTGATGGACTTTTTTTTTTTTTTTTAAATTTTATTTTCCATTTATAACACAACCAAAGTAAAAGACATACAGAAAGATACAAATACAAAACCATACATATAAAAGCAACCCCATATTTCCCCCCACCCCCATGCTTCTTCTCTAGGAAAGGAATACAACGTTCGGGTAATCAATGATTAATTCTCATTCTTTGTGAACCAGTATAGAGCAAGTGAAGATCATAATAAATGAGTGTACATGATAAATGGAGTTAAACAGTTAGATGAGAGCATTTGGCAGTTTGCACATAATCATTGAGCATATTCCATTTAGAAACATGATGCAAGGTTTGAGCGTGGGGAGCCATTCGGCGTGGTATCTGTTCATATTTACTATATAAACATACAAGAGTCCACCACGCATGGGGACTTAGATGGGAGCTATTTTTCCAGTGTTTCGTGATTAAAGATATAGCTATACCCATCAAGAAATTTAGCAAAAAGCGGCCCGACTTTGGAAGAGAGGGGATCCCCGCCGCAGAGCGAAGTCCCACTATCCGCCAAGAGAGAGGCTCGTGAAACTGTAAAATGAGTTGAATACGACCCCAGACCCGACTCCAGAATTGCTGTAGTGTAGAACATTCATACATTATATGAGCTAGTGTGCCTATGGCGGTGTGGCAATTCCAACACCTGTCATTAAACATTGGCATTCCATTTGGCAAGCTTCACAGGCGTATAGAAACTTCTATGTGCAAAATAGAAAAGTGTCTGGGTTATCGATGCTGACCGAGAGACCCGAACAACTTTACTCCAGAAGAGGCTCCATTGCTCAGGAGTCAGTGTGATTTGTAGTTCCCGTTCCCATGTTTGTTGGACTGCGGGAATGCTACTGTTCTCATGATTGCTTAACATTTTATAAAAGTTAGAGGCTACGCCAGATTGACTCCCAATAGAGCGAATTATCTCTGCTAGACCTTCATCATTAGTTTCAGTTAGTGGAAGAATCCGAACACTCCTAAGGCAGTGCTGAAGCTGCACCCACTGGAAATAATGTCTTGCTAGTAAACCAAATTCCTCTTGCAATTCTTTAAAAGTTTTCCAGCGCTCACTGGCAATCAATTGGTAAGGCATCCATATCCCTTTGGAATACCAGGGGGTCCATGCTATCGGTTTATTTTGTATTTGAAGGCGCAAGTTATGCCATAGCGGGAGTCTATATGGCGGGCACTGTTGTGGTCCCTGAGACTGAATGAAAGTGTTAAAGGCAAGTAGTGTATCCACAACCATTGGTGGATGGTGGGAATCTAGTTGGAAGGTCATGCCGGGAAGGTAGGTAAGAGGAATGGGCCTACAGAGTTCCTCCTCAATGTCGAGCCAGACTGGCCTACCTTCTACCGGGGGATCTAACCAACGGGCACCCTGTTTAAGAAGGAACGCCTTATGATATTTAAGAAAATCTGGGAACCGGACCCCTCCCTTTTCTTTGTCCGCCTGTAACTTACGCTTAGCTATCCTTGGTGGTTTGCCATGCCACAAATAACGAATCAGGAGACCTTCTATATCTTTGTATATGTGTGCAGGCAGGAGGCATGGTAGCATTTCTAGGATATAATTTATTTTGGGAACTATCATCATTTTGATTGTTTCCAGTCGGCCCCACCATGTGAGTGGTAAAGGAGACCACCGGTTGGTAAGATCGCGCGCTTTGGAGATTAGCTCTTTAGCATTATGGCTAAGAGTATCTTCTAATGGATAACAATAATGAACCCCCAGGTATTTGACCATACGGGGCTGCCATACAAAGGGGAAAGCCTGCATGTCTGCAGCATGGACTCGATGATTCAAAGGGAAGGCAACAGATTTAGTCCAGTTAATCTTGTATCCCGAGAGTAGGGAATAGCTATCAATCTTTTTTAAAACAGCAGGGACGGAGTCCAAGGATACAAAAAGCATGAGATCATCTGCATATGCAGAAATTTTAATATCTCTATGTTGAAAGGGGGCTCCATGGATATCTGTGGCCTGTCGGATGAGGAGGGCTAGGGGTTCAAGTGCTAGATCAAAGAGCAGAGGAGATAAGGGACATCCTTGCCGAGTGCCCCTATGAAGATTGAACGGTTGAGACTTTGTGGCATTGACAGAAATAGTGGCTGTCGGATGTGCATACAGAGTTTGAAGGTATCGGAGAAAGCCTTCCCCAAACCCATACAGCGGAGAACCGCATATAGACAAGGGCCATTCTAAGCGGTCAAATGCCTTTTCGGCATCAAGAGAGAGGCCGACGAGGGGTTGATCATGATGCGCTGCTGCAGCTAGTATATGACACAAGGTCCTGGCATTATCAGCAGTGGACCTACCAGATATGAAACCACATTGGTCTGGGTGAATTAGAGCAGGCATTTTATCGGATAATCTAGTGGCCAGAATGGTTGCAAATATCTTGTAATCAGCATTAAGAAGGGAAATTGGACGGTAATTTGCAGTCAGCATCGGGTCTCTCCCATCTTTCTCAAAGACTACAACATTTGCCGTCGAGAAAGATCCTGTAAAGGAGCTATCTTTGGCCAAAGCAGAGAAATAGAGTTGTAGGAATGGGGCCAAATCAGCGCTGAAGTTTTGAAAAATTCTGCCGGGAGGCCATCTGGGCCGGCAGCCCGACCCGATGCACATCGCTTGAGTGCGAATTGAATTTCTGAAAGAGTAAATGAATGATCGAGTGACTCCTGTCCTCTACAGAAAGGGTCGGTCGTTGTATACCAGCTAATAGCCGGTCAAAAGCCTCTGGGTCAAATTCACATTCTGATTGATAGAGGCGGGTGTAGAAATCCCGAAAAAGCTCTACTATCTCTGCATCATTTGTGACTAAATTCCCCCCCGTTGGACTACGCAGGGCCGCTACGCGTTTGGCCTTCTTTTTGACCTTCAGAGCGTTAGCTAAGAGTTTACCGGCACGATTGCTTTCCCGATAGTACGTCCCTTGCTGTAGTTCAATATTTTTGGCCGCTGCAGTCGTTAAGAGCGAGTTATATTGGAAACGCAAGCGTTGCAAGCGAATCAACACACATGGGTCAGTACGAGAGGTAAGAACACGTTCACCGGCCTTGATCTGCTGCTCTAGTGCTAAGAGTTGCCGTTTACGCTGCTTCCCTAAACGGATTTGATAGCTAGTGATGGTTGCACGGATAGACGCTTTAAAGCCCTCCCACCATGCCCAGTTCATTGTATCATGGGGTGAATTAAAGTGGAAGTAATCTTGTATGGCAGCCCGTATGTCAGCCTGAAAATCCTGCTGTTCAAGCAGGGTCCGATCAAAATACCAATCCCGTGGATTATCCCTCTGTGCAACTAGTGTTCAAAAGGAAGGAGATAGCAGCATGGTCTGAGATGTGCAGAGAGTGTATCTTAGCTGTATCCGTGCTGGAGATTAATGCTTTGGATACGAGGAAAAAATCTATCCTAGATTGTGACTGATGTGGGGGGGAGAAAAACGTGAATTCTAAGTCCGAAGGGTGTAGCAGCCTCCACAGGTCTACTAAAGCTAGATCTTTAATCAAAGACGCTAGCGTGAGGTGACTCTTGGTGGGACCGCTCGTTCTGGGTGGTCGCCTATCTACCAATGGATCAACCACCTGGTTAAAGTCGCCTCTATTACTAACGAAGTATTGGCAGAAGCTTGTGCAACCTGGGCAAGGTTAGCAAAGAAAATAGGATCATCCACATTAGGAGCATATAAACATATACATGTCAGTTCAAGATTACCCACTTTAAGGTGGACTCGGGACCACCGACCCTCAGTATCAGAACTGCTATCGATAACAGTGGCTTGTCAGGATTTCCTAATCAAGATGGCTACCCACATCTCTTCGCTATAGCGGGAGAGTAGGCGGCCACCATGTAGGGTTTAACATTGAGTTTCAGTGTCTCCTTGGCATTTAGATGCGTTTCTTGGAGAAAAACCAAATCAGCATTTTCGTGACTTAAGTAGCCAAGGATTTTCTTCCTTTTTATCGGATTATTAATACCTTTGACGTTCAATGATAAAATCTTACATGGGGCCATAGAAATAGGCTGAGTCTATTCAAGACAAAATATCATAATGCACACAATTTCCATTATCCCCATCTTGACTGCTTGATTCAGAGAAGACCTAACCAAATCATATACAATAAGCACTATATCTGGTATTCCCCCAAACCAAAAGTAAACACCGAAGTGTAGTAGAGAAGAAGCATAACCCCAATGATTAATGGTGACCATATGTCTGCGGGAGGAAGCCCCAACGAGGGCCAAACATTCTACATATTAACTGTAATAGCTACATAGGCTCCGGAGCCCACCGAGGTGCATGCTATGGAAAGGTCCCTCACAGGAGAGTCCGACGGTCAGCAGGCCACGATAAGCTAGGCCGCAGGGCCTCCGATCCAGGCTGCATGTGCAGCGTCGACGACACAAAATGGCGATCAGTTCCAAATCGATGGGCAAATGAAAGGCCCCTGGTTCAGCGCATTTGGTCCGCTTCTTTGGCTTCCAGATAGGCCGCAAGCACGTCCGGATCCTCAAAAGTCCTGGTTTGATTATGAAGAGTAACTCTAAGTTTCGCCGGGTACATTAGGCCATAGCGCGCTTGAAGCTGCTGCAAACGCGGTCGAAATTCAAGGAGTCTTTTCCTGCGGTCCACTGTGGGATTCTCCAGGTAAAGAATGAAATCCGATGGCTCTCATAATCCAGCCGGGGGTTTGCACGGGCAGCGTTTAGAATTTGTTCACTTGCTGATATCTCAACAACCGGAAAATGATGGGTTTTTACGGTTGAGCGCCAAAGTCGTGGGTTACTCGATGGGCCCGATCAATCTCCAAATCCTTGGTGAACGTTGTTTTAAGCAAGGAGGGAAGCAATTTAGAGAGGAACTCTATCTCCTGATTCTGCTCCCTCCGGAATTCCCACGAGCCGTATATTGTTGCGACGGGCTCGTACTGTCCTCCAGCTCCTTCTGAAGTGCCTGCATTTGTCGTTCGACCTGTCCAATTTTGCCAAGCGGACGGCGGCTCAGTTCCCGAGGCACCCCGGTAGGATCAGAGCCCAATTGAAAAGATAAGTTGTATTAAAGTCAGGAGTCCTCGACTTGATGGACTTTTACTTTATAGAAAAGATGAAGGTGAGCACATTGGTAACAGAATGCAGTGCAATCCAAGATGCATGTAGGAAGAATTCTCTGACAGGCCAATTTGATTGACTTCATAAAATGGGAATGATATGATTGACCTAGTAAAATGAAAATATTTGCAGTGCTTTCCTGTGAGGTTGTGTTCTTTCCAAGTGGTGTAGCAGCACTCATCTGTAGTCAAGATGTGCAAATATTCTACCACTTAGCTTTGTATAGAAGGAAAGAAGTGGGAGTATTATGATTTGACATGAAATTTAGATGACTTCCATCATAAATTGTGGATAAGTTTTAAATGGCATGCTATTGGGATAAGACTGTAAGAAATGGTCCAGAAGAACAAATGTGAAGATGATCAACAACAATACTTTCCAGGATGCATACCTTAACGAATACATGCCCATAGATTTGAAAGGGTTGAATCAGTTGGGCGAGTACCACGATGAGATCCTGTAAAGTGGGAGGAATATTAAGCGTGTGTTATAATTTATTTGAACCTCTCATGAAGCTGAAGGCATTTTATTGTACTGAGACTGATGAACACTAATGTACTACTATCCCCTGAATAGACACAGATGGGTTGGTGTTTAGTTCTGAGTGAGATAAAAGAAGTAGGGAAGAGATGAAGAAAGTTGACAATTAAAGGGATCCAGGTGGCGGTGGTTGCATTAGAAACAGAGTTTTTCCCTTTAAAGTCAAAGGACTTTCAAGTTGTAGGACATCTGGATGCAAGCAATAGGCCACACAATAGCCCACATTCCTGTTAAAAAGGTAAGCAAACAAAGATTGTGGTGAAACAGTGCTCCTTTCCATTGTGTAAAAATACGGAGTCAGAGGCGCTTTTCCAGTGCTAGATTTTTCAGGATTGACTCTCCAGCAATAGCTGTTTCAAGTATGGGAACTATATTTTTCTGGGCTAGAAAGGAATTATAAGGATCATTCAACCATTTCTTGCGTTTGTTTAAATATTGCCCTGATGATGAATGGGAAAGAGGAAGAAACACAGTGGAGAACCTGTGTCATGTGGATAGTAAAGGCATCCAGGGCAGACTGTACTGCCTTCTGTAGGCCTCCTGGAGGAAACATAAAGACACTTCATGGTCTTGGACATTGTAAGGGGGTCTATGGAATATGCTATCTGGGAGAGAGTGAACATCTGTGTGGAATGAAACAAGGACTCAGTTTGTCTGCAAGGTTATCTTTGCCTTAGGAGAGGGATCTTTGTTGCTCTCTTTTTTATATAAACAATATCACTTAGGATGATCTTGTTGAGTACTCTGTTCGCCATCCAGGAATCAAATATTGTGAAAGTGTGGTGAACTGTGAGAACTCTACATGACTGATGTGCAGAAGCCTTTAAGAGCCATTCTAGGAACCTGCGTTGCAAAGATGCAGGAGATGGGCTTCCCAACTAAGGTTGGAGGCATCAGAAGTGAGAATCAGCTGAAGCTGTGGCTGATGGAAGAACTGACCTTGAATAGCTTGGCATGGTCCAATTGCAGTTGAATGGCATGAGTGATACAAACCGGGAAAGAAAAGAGGTTGTGAATATATTGATTGTCTCGGAACTCTAGTTGCCATAGGCAAAAGGAACTATGCACTACTGCTGCCCTCTGTCCCAGTGAATATGGTAGGGCTGAAGCCATGGTTGTGGAATCTGAGAGGTGAGGAGATTAAGTGTCAACTTTATAGGGGACAGATACACTTTAGAGGAAAAACCGTTATATGAACTCTAATGAATTTTATAGGAAGAACAGACTAAGTAGGTGATTTGGAAAAGTTTGACACATTTTAGTTGGGCTTGAAGATGTGTGTGTGTGTGTGTTCGAAAATGCACTGGTTTCTTCCCAATGTAGATGAGAAATGGCTGCAGGTATGCATTTTAAAAATGCTTTTTGTCAGTGGAGGTTTGAAGAGAGACTCTGTACTGATAGTGGCTTTGAAGGGTTATTCCAGAAGTGTGAAATGCAGGCGTTTTCTGTGAATGAGAGGAATGGATATGGGGATATAGATGTCCTCCATGCTCAGCAAGACTACTCAGTCATAACATTGGAAAAAGGCTACAGTCATAGCTAGCAAATTTATCTTGAATTTTACCCTTTTGTAACCTCATTGAGGTTCATACAGTTTTCCTGATGACATTGAAACCAGGAAATATGAGGAATAAAACCTCTGTTTGGTCCCAGATCATGGAATCTGCTCAATTGCTTCTGCATATAGAGAAGATAACGGCCTATGCCAACTGTCTGGGGTTACCCATAACAAATTGACATGTCTTCTGTGCACCAATAGCCTCTGGACCTATGAAACTGCAGAAATTGCAAGCTACCTGTGTGCATTACTGCTGTATACAGTACATGCAGAGAGATAGGAGCCCCAGTGTTCTCAGCCCTAACTTTGAAAATTTTCATATTGCAACCATCATGGAATATGTGCTGGAAGAAAAAGACGTCACATCTCCACCTGCATCCATCTCTCATCTCAAGCAATGCCTTGCATCTCTGACACATGATAGAAGATCTCTGACTCACCAGAAAAAAACAGTAAACTGGTTCAGCCAATGTGAGCAAGGGTCTCTGTCTAGATATTTGAGTCTAATAAGAATGATGAAAGTTTCTGAAAATTTGAGTCGGCCCTGACTCCTGGCTACCAGGTAGCTCCTAGGTCTTTTGGCACTTTGACTGGAAGTAGATTGCCAGGCCTTTCTTCCGAGGCAATGGAGGGTTAAGTGACTTGCTGAAGGCCACAAGGAGTGCTACTGGGAATTGAACCCTGGTCTCTTGGTTACCAAGCCAGTGCTGTAACCCCCCCCCCCCACACACACACACACACACCCTGGAAATCCTTCCTCCCCTATGGGTGCATTAAGTGCACTGGCAGGGGAGAGAATGCTTAAAAAGGAGAAAAAGCTGATCCACACGGGTGAGCAGAACACACTGGAGGCGACAACTATGCAGAAAAGGACAGTGCTTCCACTCTGACCCTCACATGGAACTCTGCACGGCAGCAGCCATCTAAAAAGTACACCAAATTAAAACATGACCACTTCAGAAACGCTGCATGCTGGACTTGAAAAACTGACAAAGGACACTCACAGGCACTTTTCTTCACCTGCATTGTTTGGCTATAAGTGTGACAGTGAGTCAGTTTACTTCATCTGGGATTCCTTTTACCTCCTATATCCTTTCACCTCAGGTTTCATTTTCTTAGCCTGGGACCACATCGGCTTCTCCCCTTCAGGTTTACCCACAACAATGCTCACTGCTAATGCAAATGTTTTCTTAGAAACCACTCATATGCTTCAGTAATCTATGGCTCCCCCTGGTTCAGTGCTTCTCCTTCCTTCTCATGGAACCCTTCTCCATTGGTCACAAGAGCTGTTCAGACCCCCCATGTTTCAGGAGTGCAGGTGACGGCACCCTGCCTACAGCCGCTAATTCCGGGGCAAATGCCTGCCCTGGAAACTACATCGGGGGATCTTTTCCCTTTGATACCCCTATTGGAACTGACAAACATTGCTGGTACCCAGAAGACTCCCAATGCCACACTTACCGATCATCAGTACCAACATTGATTCTCATCATCAGGGAAGTATTGAGATCGTCGATACTTTGAGTTCTTCTCAGATTCAGACTCTGACTCTATTTCCTCTAATTCCGATGACGCATCAGAGGACTCCTGAGAAAGCCAGGACATTCCTTCACGCCCATCCCCTCCTCATGAATGGCATTGATCCCCGCCAGAGGATATGTCTTTCCAAGACTTCATTACGGACATGGCAGCAGGCCTACAGATTACTGTGGCATTGGAGATGGAACCAAGGGCCAACAGGTCTTAGAATGGACAACCAGATGGCCATGTTCTATGTGAACAAGCAGGGGGGAACAGGTTCCTACCCCTTTTGCCAGAAAGTGCTTCACCTCTGAATCTTCTCAGTTGCACACCACATTCACTGCAGAGCAGTGTATCTCCCAGGTGAGCTGAATCTCATTGTGGACAGACTCAGCCGTATCCTATGTCCACACGAGTGGACCCTACATCAAGAAACAGCATCTTGGATCTTCCACATGTGGGAGACCCCACTTACAGTTCTGTTTGCCACCCAGGAGAATGGACAACTTCCACTGTTCTGCTCACCGCTTCCCTCCCTGCACAGACAAGCAATGGATGCTTTCCTTCTCCATTGGGAACAGGGCTTACTTTATGCATTCCTGCCCATCCCCTTAATACCCAAAACCCTGTTCAAACTACAGGCCAACAAGGGCTCCATGATCCTCATAGCCCCCTATTGGCCCTGTCCGCCATGATTTCCTCTGCTGTTTCGACTAGCGCAGTCTCAACCTCTGAGCCTGGGACATGCGCCCAACCTCCTCTCTCAGGATCATGGGATGCTTCTCCATCCCAATCCACAAGCCCTCTGCCTCACGGCATGGCTGCTGAAAGCATAATCTTTGCTGACCTCAACCTCCCACAACAAGTCAAGAATATCCTACTTGCATCACACAAACCATCCACCAGACATTCATATGCCTTCAAATGGCGAAGGTTCACACTCTGGTGTTCCCCAAAGCAAATCAACCTCTCTACCTGCCCGATGGAATTTCTTCTACAATATCTCCTCCACTTGTCCTCGGCAGTTCTCAAGACTAACTCGGTCAGAGTTCATCTTAGTGCCATTACGGCTTATCACAAGCCTCTGAACAGGCAACCTATTTCTTCGCACCCCTTGGTGCAACGTTTTATGGAGGGTCTCTAGTGGTCCAAGCCACCTATCAAACCACAACTGGTGGTTGGGACCTCAATGTTGTTCTAGCACAACTTCTAAAGCCTCCCTTTGAGCCTTTAGCCACCACTTCAATAAACTTTCTGACATGGAAGGTAATCTTCCTCATCTCTTTGACCTCAGCTCGCTACATCAGTGAACTGCAAGCTTTAGTGGCAGATCCTCCATATACCCGTTCCACCATGACAAAGTGGTCCTCCATACCCATCCGCACTTCCTTCCGAAAGTGGTATCAGTCTTCCACCTGAGCCAATCGGTAATCCTACCAGTCTGCTTCCCAAGACCACATACGTCTCGTGCCAAAGCAGCGCTGCACACTTTAGACTGCAAATGAGTGCTGAATTACTACTTGGACAGAACCAAGCCTCACAGGAAATCCTCTCAACTATTCATTTCCTTTTATACAAGTCATCTTGAACTTCCATTGAAAAGTGTACCTAATCCTGTTGGATAGCAGTCTGCATTTCCTTTGCCTTCACACAGGTGGGTCTCTCCTTTGAGGTGTACGTCACCGCTCACAATGTGCAGGCCATGGCAATCTTAGTCTCCATTGACTAGATCTGTCGGGTAGCTACCTGATCCTCCATTCATACCTTCACTGCACACTACTGCTTAGGCAGAGACTCCCATCGGGATGCTGTCTTTGGCCAGACTGTACTCCAGCATCTTTTTGGGTCTTGAATGCATCTCCTACCCTCCGTCCCAGACTTCTTTCTGGCACCAGACTTCCATTAGAGGTGGTCAAATTGACTGCAGTCGAGTCCAGTGGGGCAATATTGTATTCACACTCTTGGCTCTTTCCTTTAGCCTTGGGGATACCAGGGCTACCCACTTCCAGTCTGGTACCTGGGAGGTAGTGAGTCTCATATGTGAAGACTGCATTCCTGCATGTTCCTGGAGATTGCATTGTTACTCACTTGTAACAGGTGATCTCCGGGAACAGCAGGAATCAGTCTTCACAGCCCGCCCTCCTCCCCTAGGAGTTGTAGGGTATGGTGATATTAGACCTTACCTCCTATTTTTCTTTCATGGAGTCCCTCCAATCCACTCCAGACAGTTGGGTTTTGTCCGTCCACCAGCAGCTGGAGACTGATTATGCAAATCTTTTGTGATGTAACCCTATAACAGCAGACACACCTCCATTTCCCTGCAGTATACCGTTGACAAAGCTATCCTAAACTAGCCTCAACATGGGCAACGCTTTTGTGGTCAACAGAAACTGACCCATAACATCAGCAACTTCAAACACTTGTGCTCAAACCGAGCACCAAAACTTCCGCATTCCTTTTGTTTTGTTTTTTTAACATGCTGTTTCAAGAATTTGTTTCCCTTCAATATTTATTGTAATCAAGCCTCTTATATATAACATCATCTAAGACCCGCACAGGGAACAGAGAAAACCTCTAAGGGAACCCAGCACTTGGCCCCCCCCCCCCCTGCCATGGAACAATACCCCTGTGACCGAGCCTATTGCTACAGTCTCACAAATCACACTACTGAAAACGAATCGGGCGGGTTATGGAATGGACTGGAAGGATTCCATGAAAGAAAATTAGCAGATAAGGTCTAATTTTACCTTCATCCACGTCTCTCTAGTCCACTCCAGACAGATGGGATGTACTGCAGCAGTACCTACAGATGGGAGGGACCTGCAAGCCCTGCTCTCAACACCCAGCCGCCGAAGCTCACCTCCTGAACCGCCTTAAGATCCAGACAATAGTGTTTAGTAAAGGTATGCCGTGTTAACCATGTCTCTGCATAACAAATGTCCGCCAGAGGTACCGAGCTAAACTCGACCCAGGAAGTTGCCTGCGCCCTAGTGGAGTGCGCATGCAACTTATAGAACCCAATGGCGTCACCTAGAGCCCAATAACACCCACTGATACCAGTCCCAGATAAATCTAGGGTATATCAACAACTCACCAAGTGTGATATTCATTCCTATAGTGGGCTGGTGTTTTTCTATGTAACTTCTGTGTATATGATTCCATGTAGTATGTTTTGTAAATAGTTACCCCGGTTATCCAAGTTATTTATACCCTGTTACCTGTAAACTCATACGTGTTAAATGTACTGAGCATTTTGTTCCATGTGAACCGCGCTGATGATGAATAGTGCGGTATATAAGAGACTGTAAATAAATAAATAAATAACCCTGAAGGAACCGTTCTCTGTTTGATCAAATATGCAGAGTCAATGGCCTCCTTGATCCATAAAACCAAAACTTTTGATGCTGCCTCTTCTTTTCGAGGTCATCCAAATAGCACAAATAAACTCAGACTTCTGAAACATCTGAGTCCACTTCAAATAACTGCACAATGCTCTGCGAACATCCAACTTGTGTAAGCGCTGATCAGATTCTCAATTGTCCCCAGTAGCAAACACCTGGAGCACCACCGTCTGATTGGTATGGAAAGGTGAGATCACTTTCAGCAGAAAGGAAGGTACTGTTCTCAAAACTACTTTTTCCTTGGAAATCAGTAGATATGGCTCTTTGCAGGATAGGGCCTGCAACTCTGAAATGCTCCGGGTTGAACAAATGGGCACGAGAAAGACCACTTTGAGTGACAAATCCTTCAAGGAGGCGTCCCTCAATGGCTCAAATGAGAGTCCTGAAAGACAGACAAAATGAGATTAAGATCCCATGAGAGCACGACTGACTATAAGGGCAGTCACCTGCTTCACCGCGCGTAAAAAAATGGGAAACATCCAGATGACAGGCTAACTAACCCCCTTGAATCTTGCAATGATAACGGGCCAAGGCCACCACTTGGAACTTCAGAGTACTCAAAGCGAGACCCTTGTCCAGTCCTGCTTGCAAAAATGCCAGTACATCCACAACCGAGGCACCCATGGGCCTCGCATCCTGCTCTGCACACCAGTCTTCAAACACCTGCCAAACACAAATGTAGGACAAAGATGTAGACCGAAGAAGTGCAGTGTCATGCACTTGGAAAGCAGAAATCCAGGGGAAATGTACACGATAGGGGGTGAGAGGTTGGTGTGATTATTTCTGCAGATCTCAAGGTGGCAAAACAGTGCGACAAGGCAGTGGCAAAAGCCAGGAAGATGTTGGGTTGCATACAAAGAGGAATTACCAGCAGAAAGGAAGAGGTACTAATGCCACTATATAAGTCACTGGTGAGGCCTCACTTGGAATACTGTGTTCAGTTTTGGAGACCATATCTTGCAAAGGATATAAAAAGACTTGAAACTGTTCAGAGGAAGGCGACCAAAATGATTTGTAGTCTGCGTCAGAAGCCTTATGAGAAGAGACTTGAAAACCTAAATATGTACACTCTGGAGGAGAGGACAGGCGAGATATGATTCAGACCTTTAAATATTTAAAGAGAAATAATGAACAAACAAACCTCTTCCAAAGACGGGGAAGCTGTAAAACTAGAGGGTATAACAAAAAACATAATATCAACTACCATATCTATGCAGATGATATTATGCTATACACGCAACTGGACGCAATTGACCCGAAGTATACCCAACTTGAAACATGCCTGTACGAGATGTTAGCATGGATTCAGCAAAACAACATGTCAATCAACCATAAGAAAACCGAAGTGATGTTTATATCAAGTAAACCAAACTTTGAACCACCTCCGACAGTCACCCTCTGCAACAACACATACAACTCAAAAAACGAAATCAAATATCTGGGAGTCACACTCGACAGCAAACTGAAAATGGAACAACACCTGCGAAAAACCAACAAGGCCATCTTCCACAAACTCAGAGTCCTACAACCGCTGAGGAGCCTAATCGAACCCTGTGATTTTCGGACGGTGGCACAAGCACTCATGCCCCACTTAGACTACTGTAACGCCATACTACAGGGTCTGCCAAAGAAAACGCTAAATATTTTGCAAATGGCCCAAAACGTGGCGGCAAGGGTCATCACACAATCAAGAATTACTCAACACATCACACCTGTATTGATCGAGCTACATTGGCTACCCGTTGCTGCCAGGATACAATATAAAACTTTGGTCACCACTTTCAAGCTCATACATGACCTAGCACCATCATTCCTCTCAACTCTGGTCAGCAAGCAACCAACCAACAGAGACAGAAGAACTATCAACTCTGACACACTACAAGTCCCCAATAACATCAGATCAGTGAAAGCCAGTACTAGCAATAAAGCTTTCTCATTCTCTGCCCCAATAATCTGGAATCATCTACCACACGAACTGCGAGCTATAAAAGACTTAAATGCCTTCAGAAAGAAACTAAAAACCCATCTCTTCGCATGTCACTATAGCCAGTTGTAAACCAAAATGGATCCAAGATGTTAACCAATGTGAAATCTTGAAGCCGATCTGTATAATCGTAATTATTGTATAAACTGTAAATATGTACATATGTAAACCTAACCTAGAAGTGCCTAACCCTGCGTGGTGTGCCAGACCCTAATCTATGTATATTATTCCAATTTTTCTGTCCTGATTTGACAGCTCCCAAATTTGTAATCAAACCGCTACTGATCGCTGGAAGTAGCGGTATATAAGTTTAAACTAAATAAAATAAATAAAATAAACATGAAGCTGCAAGGGGGTAAATTGAAAGGCAATGTCAGGAAATACGTTTTCACTGAAAGGGTGGTGGATGCTTGGAATGCCCTCTCGATGGAAGTGTTGGGGGCAAACACAGTGACGGAATTCAAAATGCCATGGGACAGACACAGTGGATCCCTTTACAGAAACAGGATAAAATCAAAATAAACTCAACTAATTTCTCAACATACAGGGGTGTCCTACACAGAGCGTTGGGTTCACCCGTAAAACAAAGACATGGGGAGGGGTGGCCTGCACACCTTCAAAAGGATGTGAACAGGATGGAGTCGGTGTAGAGGGTGGCTACTAAAATGATTAGTGGTCTTCATTATAAAACATATGAGGACAGACTTAAGGATCTTAATATGTACACCTTAGAGGAAAGGCAGGGATAGAGGTGATATGATTGAGATGTTTAAATACCTCCGTGGCATAAATGTTCAAGGAGAGAGCCTCTTTCAATTGAAAGCAAGTTCTGCTATGAGGGGACATGGGATGAGGGTGAAGGGAGATAGATTCAGGAGTGATATGCGGAATTATTTCTTTAGGGAAAGAGTAGTGGATCCGTGGAATAGTCGCCCAGTGGAGGTGGTAGAGATGAGGACAGTAACTGAATTCAAAAAAGCATGGGACAAACACAGAGGATCTCTAAAGGTAAAAAGGGGACTGTTGTAGTTGTTGATATGGAAGGACAGACTAGATAGGCCATGTGGTCTTTTTCTGTCATCATATTTCTATGTTTCTATGTTTCTAAAACCTTTCTTTCTCCTTAAATACCTGGAATAGCAATCCCCAGGTGGGGCAGTAAGAGGACTGGGTTCACAGGCAGCACATTAGGGGGGGTGGGGTTTGGGTCCTGCTGGATGGGACTGGTGGGATTTGTATTTTTATGAACTGTTGTACATTGCTGTGAATACTTTAGCAAACGGTGGTATATATCTGTGTTAAAATAAAGAAATAAACCAACTGTATAATTCTGACTGCCAACCCGTCTGAGGCAACCTCCTACAGATATCTGTGGGTAGTCAAAATTTTTTTTTAAAAAACCCATTGCGTTTTGGAGGCAACAGATTTAGTGATTTGAAGGGTAGCCATAAAGTAAGATAACTTTCGGAAGTACATAGATAGAGGGTTGATCCATTCTTTTAAAGGTTAAATGAGGAAAGGTGGTGCAATGGCCCTTAATTAGATTCACAGTCTCTCTAATTTTCATACTGAATAACTTTTCTGATAAACAAGGGCATCTGACGTGGAGAAGTTGCCTAGAGGTTAGAGCACTGGCTTGGGCACCAAGAGACCAGAGTTGGATTCCCACTAGCACTCCTTGTGCCCTTGGGCAAGTCACTTAACACTCCACTGCCTCAGAAGCATCAAAGTTATCAATGTCCCTGTTTAATGTACATTACCAAGTTTAAGTTACAATGTAAACCACTTTGATTTAAAAAAATGATAAAGCGGTATAAAAAAAAAATCAGCCTGCTAGACATGGCTATAGTACTGTCTTGGAAGATGAGTCAGAGGAGCCTCTTAGTTCTTCAGAACTAGGGATCCTTTGTGCATATGCTATGCTGTCTTGAATACCATTATTATTTTTCTCTGTTCCATGCCTCCGCTGCCCTCTCTGGTGATGTATATTCTGATGATGCTCTTAAGTCTATCACCTTGAAGCTTGAGTCCTTAGCTTTTACAGCAGTTCAATAGTGATCCAGATATTTTTGGAGCTGCTTCTGAAATTGTACTGTATGCTGAGGTTTTTTTATGTGCCATTTGTCAGCTATGCCCAAGCTAATAAAACTGGTTTAAAGAATGGTTGGAGTACTTTGGAACATGCCATTTCTTCTCACATTAAAGATAACTGGTCAAATAAATTTTGTCCCCTTTTCTTCACCCAGACACCTACACTCCGGGAGAAGTCCATTTTGCTGGTGAAAATGATGACCTACATTGAAAAGCGTTTTCCAGACGACCTTGAATTAAATGCCCAGTTCTTGGACCTCGTTAACTATGTCTATAGGTAATTATGGCAATTAATCACAAGTTGCAGTTTATTGGTTCATAATTTTATTTTTTTGTTTTACCATGCTTGAGTTTAATGACCATATAATTCATCTTTTAGCTATAAGCAGCAAATTAAAGATTGTGTAATAAAATTACAAGTAGTTGGTAAATGCAGTTAGAGTGAACTCGTACAGGACATGTTGTGGATTTTCAAACACCCAGGGATAAGCACGTAACCTAAGAGAAGAGAAAATATGCTAGTGCCTTTTTATAGAGGCTAACAGAATTTTGTAGAAATAGGTATTGCTAAAAAAAAATGTAATGCATTAATATTGGAAGAGACGCCCGTACCTCTGACAGTTCAGTGTATTTTTTGGGAAGCACTGCAACTGGGTTAAATATTACAAATAAACTTTATCTTTAGTGCAAGGCTTTCTATATCTGTCCTAGTGACTCTACAGCCAGTTAGATATATGCATAAGATATATGGTGTATGCATATTTACTTCATGCATAATCATAGTGGATATTGCGAAAACATGGTTTCTTATTGTCCATCTGACCAGTCCAGAATGCATGTGTTATACCTGTTGGCCAGAGACAGACACTAGAACTTTGAGTATTCTCTGTCTCCAGCAGATGATGCATCAGGATTGATCTTGTGTAAGAGCTCCTGGGCCCACATTGGTCGGATGGCATCCAGGCTTGGGTCCCCAGAGTGACTGTGGGAGTGATACCTGGAGGAGTCTAGGTTGCTCTCCCTAGCCTGCAGGCAAAGGCAGCCTTTCCTTCTTTTTTTGTTTCTTCTGTATGTCTTTTTTGTTCTTTAGGTCCTACTAAAATCCACTCTTTATTCTTCTCTGGTGGCATTAAATGAATACACTGAATAATAAAAATTGTTTTCTTTAATTGCGAGAGAAGCAGGTCGAGGGAGGATTGACTTTGCAAGGCCAGTATTTGCAGTGTTTGCCTATTTCTGGGCTGCAATGAGTTGCTGACTGTATTGTAAAGGGCCAAAACAGCTATGATCGCTGTGGGAGAGACCTCCTGGTAAAGCTTTTGGCATGTGCATTAAATTTAGTCCAGTTTTGCGGCCTGCGCATGGCCATGATTATCAGGGTGGAGGGGTCTGGTTCAGTGGGAAGCTGTAAATTACTGGCTGCTATGAAAGAGCTGAAGCGCTTGTGTTGACAATGGGGGTAGAGCAATGGAAGCACCTAAGTGTCCATGCTTGCAGTTTGTGGAGGACTGGGATCTCCAGTCAGAGGTTTCTCAAGGAGAGTCAAACAGGGCTAGCCTGCTGGACAAGAGGTCCACAGGGACAGAACGTTTGGAGAAGGGGGAGCTCCCAGTTGGCAAAGAGAAACACTATGGTGGTTAGTCTGTTCCGAAAGGAGAAGCTGGCCCCAATGACTATTCAGGAACTAGAAACTCTGAGTATTATGGACTCCCCTTCTCAAGAAGTAACTGCCTCTGGTTATCTATCCTCATGGGTATCAGGAAGCCAGCTAAGGCCTTTCCTATCTACCAGAATTTGCAGAATATCATTTTGGCAGAATGAAACTCTCTGGAGGCCGGTCTTTGGGTGGGAAGAGCCATGGGGAGGCTTTATCCCTTGATATCAGAAGAGAAGGAAATGCTGAAACTGCCTAAACTGGACTTTTTGGTTACAGCAGTATCTAAAAGACTACAATTCTGGTGGAAGGTAGAGTGGTGTTTAAGGACAGGCAAGATTTGAGGCTAGAGTCCACTCTTAAGCAGATCTTTGAGGTATCTGACTGAGGCTTTCAGGATGATGTCTGTAGCACCTATATGTCCAGAGCATGCTTATGATGGCTGAAGAAGAGGGGGAGGGGAGGACTCGGGCGTGCCCCTTAAGGCGATAGTATGCTAAGAAGCTGGCTTTGGTTAATGTAGTCAATGCGTTGTATGATTGTCTTCGAACGTCGACCTGTACTATGGCAGTTTTTTTGACATCCAGATGGCTCTTATAGCTTCAGAACTGGTCAGTGGATGCGGCACTGAAGACTTGGCTTAGCCGATTAGTCTTCAGGTGTAAGCTGCTGTTTGGGAAGGATCTTGAAAAGATCATGAAGGGCTTGGCTGAGCCTAAGACCCAGCAGTTGCCTGAAGACAAGCTGAAGAGTTAATTTCACATGCCTTCAGGAAGATCTCACTTTTGCAAGGCCAAGTGATATGTTCAGGGAAAGATGGGGCTGCTCAGTGGGCACTTTTTCCCTTATGGTCCATCCTTTCGCTTGGAGCACAGGGGAGACCCCCCGAGCTGTAGAGGAAGCAGGAACCTCTAAGAGCATAAAATGAGACTCTGGGGGTCTCTTACTTGATGGAGAGGATTGCCAAGCACCTGTCCATATTTTATAAGGAATAGACTCTCACATTACATCAGATCAGTGAGGACTGGATGTGATGCGCAGAGATTGCAAATTAGAGTTTTCCCGCCGCCTCTCTGACTGTGTTTGGTTTTCCCTGTCATATCCCAACCAAGAAGGTGGCAGTCCTTCCCACTTTGGGAAGGATATGGGTGTTTGGTGCGGTGGTTCGGCTGCCTCCTCAGGAATGGGGAATGAGTTTGTACTCCATTTATTATTGAGATTACCTTCAAAAGTTTTTGTTTCCTCCTCATTGCTTTGTTACAAAATTACTGGGAAGCTCTATAGTCTCTCTTTCCATCTGCTGGCTGACTGGAACAACCCATGTATTCTGGACTGGTCTGAATGGACTTAAAGAAAGAAATTTAGCAGTAAGACCAAATTTCTCCTTAGCTATGGGGTCACCAAGAGAGTTTTAGGAAGCCTTGCAATAATGGGTTAGAAAATTAGATATTTGTATTAAAAGTAATAATTTCTTTTCTGTACTTCACCACAGGGATGAAAACCTGTCTGGCAGCGAACTCACAGCTAAACTGGAACCTGCATTCTTGTCTGGATTACGTTGTGCTCAGCCTCTCATTCGGGCCCGATTTTTTGAGGTGTTTGACAATTCTATGAAGCGCCGTGTCTATGAACGTCTGCTATATATTACCTGTTCTCAGAACTGGGAAGCAATGGGAAACCATTTCTGGATCAAGCAGTGTATTGAGGTACGCCATGTGATGTGATATTTGCTCATGACCACGTGTATTTTTTCCTCCTTTAGGGCAATATTTGATAGCCATCAAACCGGCCATGGAAATGTTACCTTGGCTCATGCTCAGGTCCAGAACAGAAACGGCGTTCTGCTCTTGGTACCTCACAGTAGCAAGAGATTCTAGCAGTGACTCTTATACTTGCAGAAGCTCCTTTAGGAGAACACATACTTTTCCTGCCTAACCACAACATGAGCCTCGGAATGCTTGATTTTAACAGCAGCATGAAGGGCATTTAGATTAGAAGTACAGAGTATGTGAAGCTGGGTGGAAATGGGTTATAGTCAAGAGTATATTAATTCTCCGGGAACAAGCAGAAAGTCAGTCCTTGCATATGGGTGACATCAGTGCCAATGGAGCCCTCGCAGAAGCATCCCCCCAAATTTCAAAGCCTTTGGGAAATGCCACCAGGCATGCTTGGTCCCCTTTCCGCCCAAAGGTGCCATCTCACTCAGTCTTCTTTTTTCCGTGGAGCTCTTCAGACGTCTGTCTGCTCTTCCCCCAGAAAAAGCTGATTTTCTTGACCTGAGTTTCATACTCTTCTCCAGTAGTGCACAGGTCCTCTTCCTGCCACCCGAGCCCGCTGCCCCGGTATCTAGTCTCGGTTCGTAGTCCTTTTTCCTCCTTGGCGACTTTGCGCCCTTTTTTCCAAGTGGCGGTACCGCGGGTCTTCAACCTCACTGGGATACTTTTTTCTCCCATGGCTACCAGTGGTTTTAAAAAATGTGATCGATGTGCCAAAATAATGTCCCTAACCGACACACATGACTGCTGCCTTTGCTGCCTGGGACCGGATCACGACATGCGGCCTCTGTAAGAAGATGTCCACCAAGGACCTTGAGAGCTGCTAGCAGCAGCACGATAAGTTTTTCCCCGGAGTCCCTGGTACCTCTGAAGGCCAAGACCTCCTTCAAAACTGCAGAATCCTGGACTAGCCTTTCAGACACTGACTGACACTGTGGTACCTCAGAAAGGGGGTCTCCCTTGAGGGAACCCAAGAAGAAGAAGAATACCTCAAAGGCAGCTCAGACGGGTCGAGTAAGTCCTGAGCCAGGTCCCGCAGTCCTAGATTCTCGTCTTAGAGTTCGGAGAAGGAGCAACCTGCAAAGGTCCCCTAGAAGGACGCCATCTTGAGCCTGACTCGGTCGCCTGACACCACCCTCATCGAGGGCTCCCCTTTGGGGGGACTGACGGTGGGCCTGATTCCCCTCGGTGCCCGTGTCGATGGCTGCGGAGTCTTCTGACCTGGAGTCCAGAATGGCGGCCCTGGAGCGCAGTTTGTCTGCATTCATGGACCAGCAGCGAGCGCTGTTGTCCAGTACCACCGGTTCCTCCGCCCAGATCACCGGGCCCTCGATATCGAGGATGTTCCCAAAGGCCGAGCTCATCCTCAAGGTCCTTCGGCCTCGAGTCTATCCTCGGCCGAGGTCTTGATCCGGCTCGCGTTCCACGGGGCCGAGATCTTCCCCAGCCAGTGTGCTCAGCACCGGCCACTGGGCCGCCGAGGGCCATGGGCAGGGATCAGCTCCAGAGCCTGCAAGCTATCCTTCCCTCGAGTCCTCGATGGACCACTTTGACTGGGAAATGGAGGACGAGGAGTTGCCGGACACCCATCACCACCCATTGCTCGTCCCCTCGGACTCCCCTCCCTCGGAACCCTGGCATCGGTCCCCATCCGAGAACTATTTGAGATAGTAAAGACTCTCACCAATGAACCAACACCAGAGAAAGATGAAATAATACATCCACAGACCTTCGCTGACTACCTTCAAATCAAGCTCGCTACCCCCACAATCACAACTTCAAACACACCTTCCAAGCCATCAACACCCAGCCAGAGCTGGGACAAGTTCAGCATGCCATCAACGGAGCAGATCTCCCAAATAATTACCAAGTTCAACACCAGCACCGCCCCGACTGACCCATGTCCAGTGGCATGGATCAAATCAGCAAAGGAGAAACTTATCAAAATTATCCACAACATAGTGCACAATTCCCTCACCCTTGGGACATTGCCAGAAGCCTTAAAGCTTGCAACAATCCGCCCCATTCCAAAGAAAACTACACTGAATAAAGACAACCCAGCTGCCTTCAGGCCTATATCTAGCCTCGCCCTCATGGCGAAGATCATCGAGAAGTCTGTACAACATCAGCTCCAGGAGCACATCAACAACCATGCCCCACTAGACCAACATCAACAAGGGTTCCGCCCAAACCACAGCATCAAAACTGTGGTCATCGAGAAGTCTGTACAACATCATCTCCAGGAGCACATCAACAACCATGCCCCACTAGACCAACATCAACAAGGGTTCCGCCCAAACCACAGCATCAAAACTCTTCTGATACACCTCTTCGACAACCTGCTCAAGGCGATTGACAACATAAAAAGAGGTATCATCATCATTTTCCTGGACATTACATCAGCTTTCAATATAGTCGACCACAACATCCTCATATCAAGACTCCAACAAATAGGACTACACGGCACCACTTTGAACTGGTTCACCTTCTACCTTACAAACAGACAGCTCCAAGTCAAATGTGGCCCTAACACCTCCCGATCATTCAAAGCCAAACAGGGTGTACCGCAAGGATCCGCCCTCTCTGCACTGCTATTTAACCTAGAACAAAAGAACAGATACCAAGACTGGCAGATACGCATAGGGGACAATAAAAGGGGTTTGCATAACCTGAAAAATATCTGCCAGTCTTGGTATCTGTTCTTTTGTTCTCACGTATTTTACAGATACTCTTGTTGCTTCTTTTTGGTCCTGCTATTTAACCTATACATACAGCCCATCTGTGACATCATCAAGGAACGCAATATACAATACTCTATGCAGACGACATAATGATATACACCCCGATTAACCTGGACAACCCAGACTGCACAAAAATAGCGGACTGCCTACAACAAATGACAAGATGGCTACTACAAAACAACCTGACTATAAACTACAACAAAACAGAAGCTCTACTAATGACCAGAAACACCACCTTCACCTCCCCACCCACCATCAAACTCAACAACGTCACAATACCCATAAAACCAGAGATAAACTACCTCGGAATCACCCTCGACAGAGAGCTGAACCTCCATCAGCAAAACCTCCAAGAACACATACTTCAAGATGAGAATCGTCAGACGCCTCAAGCCAAATCTCCAGGAACAAGCAGGAATGAGTCTTCACAGGTACGTCGGTACCGACGGAGCCTGCGCGGGAACGCTCCCCAGCGTCCAATCAGAAAGCTTTTGGGAGCATCCCACAACGCCCGCGTGCTGCCTTCCCGCCTTTCCAACTGTCTCTCCTCAGTTGTTCTTTTTCCGCGGAGCCAGCAGGTCGTGTTCCTGTCACCGCAGAAGAATTTCCTTATTTTTTTCTTTATTTCTTTTCTGTCGCGTCTGCCTTCCTCGACGCTATACCGGTACCGCCAGTTCTTATTCTTTTCCTAAAAAAAAAAAAAGACCTATTTTTTCTTCAGGTGTACTTCAGTTTTGGGCCTTAGGCCCAAAACCTTTTTCCTCAAATATGGAAAAACCTGCCTCAGGTTTTAAGAAGTGCACAAAATGTGGCGGTACTATATCCGTCACCGACACCCATGACTGGTGTCTCAAATGTTTAGGCCCTGACCATTCCATCAAAGATTGTATGTCCTGTTCCATGATGTCTAAGAGAGGTCGACAGAACCGAGCTGCCAAGCTCAGTACCCTGTTTCCCTCTGATGCAGCTTCGGTGGCATCGACGTCTTCCAGGGCTGCTTCTTCCTCACATGGATCTCAGGTAACTAAACATAAATCCAGCCAGTCCTCGAAGGGCATATCTCCTTCTAAGCATCGAGATGCCTCTGGCCTTGCCCTCGAGGATTCTGCACCGGCAACATTACCCCGGCGGGAGGCTTCGGCTTCTAAAGCATCATCATCGGGGTTCCAGGACGATCTAGATGGCGTGGCCTCAACCGATCTCCTGGTGCCATGCTCTGGGGTACCGGTGGCCTCCACCGGTACCGACTTCCAGGCATTGGCAGCGTCCTTGGATCAGAGGATTCTGTCCATGGAACGCAGTCTGGCGGCTTTCCTTGTGGCATCGACGCCCGTGGTACCGCAACAGACTATTCCGCAGGTACCGGCTCCGGTATCACCATCGGTACCGATCCCGGTACTGGTGGCATCGACATCGGCATCGGTGTCAGCCATGCCGGTACCCTGCCCTCTGCAGCCTTCCGGTACCGATGATTCCCGATACCGACCCCGGTCGGTACGGGTATCGGGCTTTGCAAGAGCATCCCGACAGACGATACTTCGATTCCTCTGATGACTCTGAGGATTCTGAACAGTCTGTCAATGCAGCGATGCTTCTTCCACAGGAGGAGTCCTCTCCTAAACAAAGGATGTCTCCTCCAGAGGACTTGTCTTTTCAAGACTTTATCAGAGAGGTGGCTCGGGGTCTCTCTATTACAGTAGCCCCAGAGTCCGAGCCTAGAGCTAAGGAGTTAGATATTTTACAATACCCTAAAACTCCTAAAGAGGCAGCTACCTTGCCTATTCATGAGATTCTGTATGATCTTATGTTAAGGATGTGGGAAGCACCTCTAACCACCTCTCCTCATTCTCGCAGGTTGGACACCATGTATCGTGTCCCTCCTTGTCCTGGTTTCCATAAGACTCAGCTTCCTCACCACTCTATTGTGGTTGAGTCTGCAATGAAAAAGATTAGAAGTGCCAAGAGACATGCCTCTAATCCTCCAGGACGTGAATGTAGAACCCTGGATGCTTTTGGTAGAAGAATCTTCCAAGCTTCCATGTTTGCTGCAAGAATTAATTCTTATAGTCTCTACATGGGCATGTTCTTAAAATAGGTCACTGACCATTTGCAGACTTTAAGTCCTTTTATGTCTGACAATAAAAGGCAAGAATTTCTATCTGCGCTCAAACATACCCAGGATGTCTCCAAATTCTCCAACCGTGCAGCTTTCGATTCCTTTGAATGCGTAAGCAGAGCCTCAGCTATAGCTATAGCAGCACGTAGGGTTGCTTGGCTTCAAGCATCTGATTTGGAGACCTGGGTCCAAGATGAATTGGGAAATATCCCTTGTACAGTTGAAAATCTTTTTGGTAAAGATTGGCAAGCAAAAGCCAATCAGATGGATGCTGAAAATTCTGCTTTGGATAGACTATCCAAATCTACAGCTGCTCCTGCTAAGAAAAGGTTGTTCAAGAAAACACCTTTTTCAAAGAAGGGAAGATCCTATCCTGCTTATAGTCAGAGAGCATCTTCTGCAGCTCAGTTCCCTTCCAAACATCAGCAATCCTCCAAACAGACCAAGGCAAAGGCTGCGAGGCCTGCTCCAGCCCAGCAGTCTCAGCCACCTCAGGTCCTTTGACTTTCTGCTAGAGAACTTAGCCTTTCTGGCTCTAGAAGGACCAGAGCCCTCCACCATTCCAGGAAGGCTATGTCACTTTGCTCCCAGATGGGGGCAAATAACAGCAGAGCAGTGGACACTCTCCATCATAAGAGAGGGGTACAAACTTCATTTTTCCAGCTTGCCCCCTCTCACAAGAGTGCACCAGTTCAATTCTCCAACCTCCCTCCTCAGCCTATTAGAGCAGGAGGTTGCCACTCTTCTAGCCCAAGGGGCAGTAGAGGAAGTCCCTTCTCAACAACAGGGCACAGGGTTCTACTCCCCCTATTTTCTTATCCCAAAGAAAACGGGGCTTCAGACCCATTTTAGATCTCAGAGAATTGAACAGATTCCTAGTCAAAGAAAAATTCAAGATGGTTTCTCTGGGAACTCTGCTGCCATACCTTCAGAGTCAGGATTGGCTTTGTTCTCTAGATCTCAAGGATGCGTACACTCATGTTCTCATCCATCCAACTCACAGAAGGTTCCTTCGGTTCCTTTTCCAGGAGAAGCACTATCAATACAGAGTGCTCCCCTTTGGCCTGGCCTCTGCACCAAGGGTGTTCACAAAATGCATGGCAGTGGTTGCTGCTTTTCTGCGCACCCTGGGAATATTTGTCTTCCCCTACCTGGACGACTGGCTCATTCGAGCTCCCACTCAATCAGAGGCCAGGACTGCTCTAACCTGCACAATGTGTATTCTTCAATACTTAGGGTTGGTAATAAACATCACAAAATCCAATTTGATCCCTACTCAGTCCTTGGAGTTTATAGGGGCATTGCTGGATACCACAAAGGCAAAGGCCTTTCTTCCCCAGGCCCGTTGCCTTCGCTTGATGCAGTTAGCTTCTCAAGCAGAGTTGAAACCCCTACTCACTGTTCGAGAGATGTTACAGTTGCTAGGCCACATGGCTTCCACCGTTCATGTGGTACCATATGCTCGCCTTCACATGGGAGCAGCTCAGTGGACTTTATCCATCCAATGGACCCAGGCATTAGGCTGCCTGTCAGACAAAATAGCAAACACAAGTCGCCTCATTTTGTCCCTCCAGTGGTGGAAGTCCCCTCAGAACCTCTTGCTGGGGTGTCCTTTTCAACAGCCTCTACCCCAGGCAACTCTTACAACAGATGCTTCTCCAATGGGCTGGGGAGCTCATCTTCAGGACCTCTCCACCCAGGGCATCTGGTCCCCACAGGAGACTTGTCTCCACATCAATCTCTTGGAACTCAGAGCAATCTTCCTTGCTCTACGAGTTTTCCACACCCTGCTCAGCCACAAGACAGTCCTGGTCCACACGGACAATCAGGTAGCCATGTTCTACATAAACAAGCAGGGAGGAATTGGCTCTCTGTCGCTTTGCAACGAAGCTCTGCGAATGTGGGCCCTCGCCAGAGAGAATCACATTCATCTTCTGGCAGTCTATCTTCCAGGGGTTCAAAACTCTTGGGCAGACGGACTCAGTCGAGTTCTGCTTCCACACGAGTGGTCCCTACATATGGCCCAGGTCTCCAAAATTTTTCAAATTTGGGGAACCCTGGACATAGACCTCTTTGCAAGTCCGTGGAATGCCAAACTTCCCTGGTTCTGTTCCAGAACTCCGGCTCAGGGGGCTCAGGCAAGGGATGCTTTCCTCCTTCACTGGGGTCAAGACTTCCTGTATGCTTTTCCACCCATCCCCCTAATTCCCAAAACCCTATTCAAGCTTCAGAGAGACAGAGGCCACATGATTCTCATAGCTCCACATTGGCCATGGCAAGTGTGGTACCCTCTGCTTCTACATCTCTCTCAAGCTCCCTCCCTAGAGTTAGGGTCTGCTCCAGACCTCCTCTCTCAGGAGGACGGAAAGTTGTGGCATCCCAATCCCCAGTCTCTGCATCTCAGGGCTTGGTTGCTGAAGGCTTAGATCTCCAGGATCTTCCTCTTTCTCAGCAAGTGAAAGATGTTCTTCAAGCTTCCAGAAAACCTTCCACTAGACGTTCTTACGCTTTCAAGTGGAAAAGGTTTACCATCTGGTGTTCTGAAAAGGGTCTTAACCCCCGTGCCATACCTCTGGAATCGTTGCTGGAGTATCTCCTGCATCTGTCTAATTCAGGACTTAAGACAAATTCAGTAAGAGTCCATCTGAGTGCTATTGCAGCTTCACTCAAACCTCTAAATGGACAACCTGTTTCCTCTCATCCCCTTGTAGCAAGGTTCATGAGAGGCCTCCTTTTAACAAAGCCTCCTATTAGACCACCACCGGTGGCATGGGACTTAAATTTGGTTCTTGGTCAGCTTATGCAGCCGCCTTTTGAACCTTTAGCTACTACCTCCTTGAAATACCTTTCTTGGAAGGTTATCTTTCTCATTGCAATCACATCAGCACGCCGCATCAGTGAATTGCAAGCACTAGTAGCTAATCCACCTTATACAAGGTTCCATCATGACAAGGTGGTCCTTAGGACTAATCCACATTTTATGCCTAAGGTGGTCTCGCCTTTTCACCTCAACCAAGAAGTCTACCTACCTGTCTTTTTTCCAGGACCTCATGCATCACCTGCAGAGAGGAATCTTCATACCCTGGACTGTAAAAGAGCTCTGGCTTTTTACTTACAGAGGACACAGCAACATAGAAAGTCTTCCCAACTCTTTGTTGCTTTTGATCCTTCTCATTTGGGACACCCAGTCTCCAAGAGAACTCTTTCCAACTGGTTTGCCCAATGTATTTCTTTCACCTATCAGAGCAAGAACATTTCTCTGGAGGGCCATGTCACAGCTCACAATGTGAGAGCCATGGCAGCCTCAATGGCTCTTCTGAACTCTGTGTCTATCGACGACATCTGTCGAGCAGCCACTTGGGCCTCAGTTCATACCTTCACAGCCCATTACTGCTTAGACAAGGACTCCCGCCGGGATGCCTTGTTTGGTCAGGCTGTTCTCAAACACCTGTGCCATACTTAATCAACTCCTACCCACCATCCCTCATGAGATGCCAGAGATCCAGGTGGGGAAGTGCAGCCCTGTCCCAGGGACACACAACTTCTGGGCGCTCTCCCTGGCATCAAAAGCTAGGGAGTCCCCATATGTGAAGACTCATTCCTGCTTGTTCCTGGAGATAGCACAGTTACTTACCTGTAACAGGTGATCTCTGGAAACAGCAGGAATAAGTCTTCACAACCCACCCACCTCCCCTAGGAGTTGTCTGTCTCTCTCTCTATCTCTTCCTTTCCCTCTCTCTCCCTCTTTGTCTCAGCTATAAAAACTCAACTGAGGAGAGACAGTTGGAAAGGCGGGAAGGCAGCACGCGGGCGCTGTGGGATGCTCCCAAAAGCTTTCTGATTGGATGCTGGGGAGCGTTCCGCTCAGGCTCCGTCGGTACCGACGTACCCATATGTGAAGATTTATTCCTGCTGTTCCCAGAGATCACCTGTTACAGGTAAGTAACTGTGCTTTCTCTCCCAAGAGCACTTCCGAATGGTCTGCCAAGCCATCATCACACCCATCTTGGACTACTGTAACCACATTTACCTTGGCCTCCCAAAACACACACTCCGACCCTTGCAGTTGGCGCAGAACACCGCTGCTCGCATAATAACTGGATCTGCAAGGCATGACAGCATCACCCCCATTATGAACCTCCTACATTGGCTTCCAATAGACTCTCGCATCCGATACAAAACCATACTGAACCTCTTCAGAATCAAATGGGACATCTCAACGGACAGTCTGCAGGCAATCATCAGCTTTGATTCAAGCTCCAGACCCAGAAGGAGAGGCACCACGAACACCATCACAACCCCCAAAGACTTCACCAAAAATGAGGCAAAACACATGAAAGAGAGCTATATCCCTGGCTGCGCCCGCCCTTTGGAACTCCCTCCCTGACAGTTTAAGATCAATGGTCGATATTAAGGAATTCCGAAAATCACTCAAGACCACGCTCTACATAGAGCATTACGGTGACATTACGTGACTCATCTAATTGCTCAGTATACCTTCCCCTGCCCTGCATCAGCTCCCTCTCCTCCCCCCCCCCCACTCCTTGTATATAGCCCACTGTAGATAGCTCAACCTGTATATATTGCACCCCCAAATCAAGATACACCTTTCCACACATTCACTAACACTACCTTCACAGCCACTGCATGCTGACACCCCCGCACTATCCAACATGATTGGTTTCCAGTGAAAACCGTTTTGATTCAAGGATAAAGGGGGATATAAATCATTTTAAATAAATAAAATAAATTCTTTGACTTCATCAGAGACGTGTCAAAGGCCCTAGCATTACCAACGGAATTGGAGGAGGACCCTCAGACGGAGGAGCTAGAAATCCTCCATTGCAAGGCCCCTCCGAGGGAATTACTCACGGTGCCCATCCTTCCCATCCTGGAATGGCTAATACTCCGGATGTGAGAGACACTGGCATCGGTGCTAGTGGTGAGCAAGTGGCTTGACTTGATATATTGAGTCTGCCAGAGCCCGGACTTCCAGAAGTCACAACTGCTGCACAATTCCATGGTGGTGGAGTTGGCCATGCCATTGCATGAAGAGTCAGAAGACGCACTCCTTGGTGCCCCCCGGCAGGGAGGCACACACCCTGGACACCCTCGGCAGAAAGTGCTACCAGAGTTCGATGCTTGCCAAAGAGGACAGGGGGCCTAAGGCCCATCCTCGACCTGCGCAACCTCAACAAATTCCTGGTGAGGGAGAAGTTCAAGATGCACTCCCTTGGAATATTGCTGCCTTACCTCCGCCAGGGAGACTGGCTGTGCTGCTTGGACTTAAAGGATGCCTACACACACATCCTAATCTACCCAAGCCACAGGCAATACCTTCGCTTTGTGGTAGGGGCAATCATTGCTAATACAGGGTGCTCCCCTTTGGCCTTGCCTCGGCCCCCAGGGTATTCATAAAGTGCCTGGCGGTGGTTGCCGCCTTCCTCAGGCTTCAGGGGATCTTTGTCTTCCCCTATCTCAACAACTGGCTCATCAGGGGCACTACGGCCCCCGAGGTGCAGCAGGCCACAACTCGCACCAACCAGGTCCTTCAGCACTTGGGTTTTGTTATCAACTACCTTAAGTCCAGCCTTTGCCCAGCACAAGAGCTGGAATTCACTAGGGCAAGGATCAATACCCTTCAGTCGAAAGCCTTCCTGCCTGCAGACAGGGCAAGCAGGCTCATGGCCTTAGCCAAAGACATAAAGCGCCGTTCCTCAGTGCCAGCAAGGTATCTGCTGCTGCGCCTCCTCGGGCACATGGCCTCCACAGTCCCTGTCACTCCAGATGCCTGCCTCCACATGCGAACTGCGCAGTGGTGCCTCAGGGACCAGTGGTCCCAGGCCACGGGACATCTCCAGGATAGGGTCAGAGTGACCAGACACCTGGTGCAGTCCCTGACCTGGTGGCTCTCACCCCATCACCTGGAGGCAGGGATGCCCTTCCAGACCCCTCACTACTCGAGGGTCCTCACCATGGATGCCTCCCTGCTGGGCTGGGGAGCCCATTGCCAGGGATACTGCACTCAGGGAATTTGGTCCCCTGACGAGAGTGCTCAACAGATCAATCTGTTGGAATTGCATGCAATCCGTCTTGCCCTGAAGGCTTTCAGGCAGTGCCTGGGCCACAGGACTGTCCTGGTGCAAACAGACAACCAGGTTGCCATGTTCTATGTGAACAAACGGGGCACGGGGTCCCGTGCTTTCTGTCAGGAAGCCCTAGATCTGTGCTCTTATGCAGTCTGGCAGGGCATTCTCCTCAGGGCGATATACCTGCCGGGCCAGGACAACTGGCTGGCCGAGAGACTCAGCAGGATGCTCTGGACTGGGAAGTAGCCAGCGGGCTTTTCCAGACCTGAGGGGCACCGGTAATGGACCTGTTTGCAAGTCCGGACAATCACCAGTTGCCCCGCTTCTGCTCGAGGCAGCCGCACCCCGCCAGGGTGGCAGCCGACACCTTTCTGGTCTCATGGTTGGTGGATCAAGATTTATGAGAGGTCTACTCTTAACAAAACTTCCCATTAAGCTGCCGCCGGTGGCATGGGATCTTAATCTTGTTCTCGGGCAGCTTATGAAACCGCCCTTTGAGCCCTTAGTCACTACGGACCTGAAGTTTCTTTCCTGGAAAGTTATCTTTCTAGTTGCTTTCACTTCTGCAAGACACATCAATGAGTTGCAGGCCTTAGTGACTGATCCTCCTTATACAAGATTTCACCATGATAAGGTAGTTCTTAGGACTCATCCTCACTTCATGCCAAAGGTGGTTTTGCCTTTTCATTTAAACCAAGCGGTTTACCTTCCTGTATTCTTTCCTAGGCCTCATGCCTCTAATGCAGAAAGGAACCTTCATACTTTGGATTGTAAAAGACCCTTGGCTTTTTACCTTCAAAGAACTAAGCAACATAGAAAATCTTCTCAGCTTTTCGTTGCTTTTGATTCTAGTCATTTGGGACTTCCAGTTTCCAAAAGAACTCTCTCTAGATGGATTGCAAATTGCATATCTTTTGCATACGAGAATAAGGGACTTTCTCTCGAAGGCCACGTCAGAGCTCACAATGTGAGAGCAATGGTAACCTCTATGGCTAATCTTCGTTCTGTGTACATTGACAACATCTGTAGAGCAGCCACCTGGGCTTAAGTACACACCTTTACAGCCCATTATTGTTTAGACAAGGACTCCCGTCGGGATGCCTCGTTTGGACAGGCTGTTCTACAGCATCTCTTTCAGACTTAGTACAACTCCTACCCACCGTCCCGGGTTTTCGATGCCAGAGATCCATGGGAGGAAGAATGACCCATCTCAGCAGAGGTTCGCAGCTTGCTAGGGTCATCCACCTGGCATCTCTCAGCTGGGGAGTCCCCATATGTGAAGACTACATTCCTGCTTGTTCCTGGAGATAGCGTAGTTACTCACCTGTAACAGGTGATCTCTGAGAACAGCAGGAATTAAGTCTTCACAACCCGCCCACCTCCCCTAGGAGTTCTCTCTCTCTCTCTTTCTCTCCTTCTCTCCTTTTGTCTCATCTATAAACTCAACTGACGAAGGAGAGTTGGAAAGGCGGGAAGGCAGCACGTAGGCACTGTGGGAAGCTCCCAAATGCTTTCCTATTGGACGCTGGGGAGCATTCCCACGCAGGCTCCGTCGGTACCAATGATACCTATATGTGAAGACTTAATTCCTGCTGTTCCCGGAGATGACCTGTTACAGGTGAGTAACTAAGCTTTCTTGCCCGGGAACCCACCGTGCCCACTCGGCTCCTCTTGTGAACATAAGAACATAAGATATGCCATACTGGGTCAGACCAAGGTCCATCAAGCCCAGTATTCTGTTTCCAACAGTGGCCAATCTAGGTCATATGTACCTAGCAGTTTCCCCAAGGGACACAGGTTCCACAATGCTTGTATTGGTTCAAGCATTGATATCCTGGGTCCCTTCTTAATAATGGTTTATGGACCTTTCCTCCAGGAACTTGTCCAAACCTTTTTTAAACCCAGCTACACTAACAGCCTTTACTACATCCTCCGGTAACAAATTCCAGAGTTTGATTACACGTTGAGTGAAAAAATTTTCTTTTTTATTAGTCTTAAATAGTTTACCCTGTAGCTTCATTGCATGTCCCCTAGTCTTTCTATATTCTGATAAGGTAAACAATCGATCTGCGTTTACCCGTTCCACTCCGTTCATTAATTTATAGACTTCTATCATATCTCCCCTCAGCCGTCTCTTTTCCAGGTTAAAGAGCCCTAACCTTTTTAGCCTTTCTTCATAGGAGTATCCTTCCATCCCCTTTACCATTTTGGTGGCTCTTCTCTGAACCTTTTCTAAAATCGCTATATCCTTTTTAAGATACGGCGACCAGAATTGCACGCAATATTCAAGGTGCGGTCTCACCATGGAACGGTATAGAGGCATTATAATATCTTTTGTTTTATTTTCCATTCTTTTCCTTATCATACCTAGCATTCTATTTGCTCTCTTGGCCGCCGCTGCACACTGGGCCAAGGGTTTTAACCTGGTATCCACAATGACGCCTACATCTTTTTCCTGGGTGGTGGTTCCTAATGTGGAACCTTGCATCGTGTAACCATAGTTTGGGTTGTTCTTCCCTAGGTGCATAACCTTGCACTTGTCCACATTAAATTTCATCTGCCATTTTGATGCCCAGTCTTCCAATTTATCAAGATCCTCTTGCAATTTTCCACAATCCTCTTGGGTTTTAACAACTTTAAATAGTTTTGTGTCATCTGCAAATTTGATAACCTCACTCGTTATTCCACTTTCCAGGTCATTTATGAATATGTCAAAAAGCAGCGGACCCAGCACAGATCTCTGGGGTACACCACTATTCACCTTTCTCCATTGGGAAAATTGGCCATTTAGCCCTACCCTCTGCTTTCTATCTTTTAACCAGTTCCTGATCCACAATAGTACACTGCCTCCTATCCCATGACTCTTTAGTTTTGCCAAACGTCTCTGATGAGGGACCTTGTCAAAGGCTTTCTGAAAGTCCAGATACACATTATCAACCGACTCACCTTTGTCCACCTGATTATTCACTCCTTCAAAAAAACCTAACAGATTAGTAAGACAAGATCTTCCTTGTCTAAAGCCATGTTGGCTGTCTCCCATTAGGTCATGACTATCTACATGCTGAGTAATTTTATTCTTTATGATGGTTTCTACCATTTTTCCCGGTACTGATGTCAGGCTCACCGGTCTGTAGTTTCCCGGATCACCCCTGGAACTCTTTTTAAAAATTGGTGTTACATTGGCGATCCTCCAATCTTCAGGTATTAGAAATGATTTTATTGATAGTTCACAGATTGCTAATAGCAGGTCTGCAATCTCATATTTCAGTTCTTTCAACACCCTTGGATGTTTACCATCCGGCCCAGGTGATTTGCTACTCTTCAGTTTATCTAATAGTTGTAATACATCTTCCCGATGTATCGATATTTCCTTCAATTCTTCCGCACCTTTAAATACCACTTCAGTCATGGGTAACATCCCTACATCTTCCTCAGTAAAGACTGAAGCAAAGAATTCATTCAGTCTCTCTGCTATCGCCTTGTCGCCTCTTAGTGCTCCTTGGACACATGGCCACATGGCCACCACGGTCCACGTCACCCCAGACACCCGCCTCCACATGAGGGTTGTGCAGTGATGTCTCCGGGACCAGTGGACTCAGGACATTGGGTGCTTCTGGGACAGTGTCTCTGTGACCCACCAGTTGGCACACTCTGCCCTGGTGGTAGACCCCCAAATATCTTGAGGCAGGGATGCCTTTTCAGGCCCTGAGCCCCTTAAGGTTCTTCACCAAGAATGTCTCCCTGCTTGGCTGGGGGGCCCACTGTGAGGAACTCCGCACCCAGGGCAGCTGGTCGCCAGATGAGAGCACCCAGCAGATCAACCTCCTGGAACTGCAGGGAATAAATTGGGCCCTTCGAGCTTTTTGCCACCGCCTGCATTACCAGCCGGTGCTGGTACAGACGGACAAGGTGGTGATGTTCTATGTGAACAAACAGGGGGGCACTGGGTCTTGTGCCCTCTGCCAGGAGGCGGTGCTCCTGTGCAGTTCAACAGGATATCCTCCTGCGGGCAGTATGCCTATCAGGCCAGAACAGGCAGTATACCTATCAGGCCAACCGATTGAGCAGGGTCCTTCAGCCACACAAGTGGCAGCTGGACCCCAGGGTAGCCAACTGGCTCTTCTGGATCTGGGGGGAACCCGTGATGGATCTATTCGCCAGTCCGGACAACTTCCAGTTTCCCCGCTTCTATTCCCGGCAGCCCCACCCCTCCAGGGTTGCAGCAGGCACGTTCCTCGTCTCGCGGTCGGAGGCCCTCATGTGCGCCTTCCCTCCCATGCAGCTGATTGCCAAAATCTTGTTCAGGACCCTCCGCGACAAGGCCTTGCTCAATCTGGTGGCCCTGGCAACCGTAGTTCCCACTACTCTTCCGACTATCAGTGGAGACCCCCAGCCCATTGGGGAACTCTTCGGGACTCATTCTGGACCTCAAGGGTGTCAACGAGTACTTGCACGAACTGCGCCTCCGGATGGAAACCTTGTGCTCTGTGACTCAAGCAATGCACCAAGGGGAGTTTTTTGTTTCTTTGGATCTGGCTGAGTCATATTTCATATCTCAATCCAGGCATATCAGCAGAGTATATGCTCTCGCTATCAGTTTTCCGCCCTTCTTTTTGGGCTATCCACTGCCAAGAGGATGTTCTCCACAGTCATGGTGATGGCAGCTGCGGTGCCAAGGGATCTGTGTCCATCCATATCTAAATGACTGGTTCATCCGGGCCCATGCCCTTCCAGAAGCATCTTCGGTGGCATCCTGAGTGATGTCCTTTTAGAAGGCCTTGGCTGGGTGATCAGTTGAGGAAAGGGCCAGCCGGTGCCTTCCCAGTCCCTGGAGTTTCTGAAAACATGTTTCAACACTTTAGTGGGCAGAGTTTTCCTGTCAGAGGAGAAAGTCAAAAGTCTGTTGGATTGCCTGGCACTATTCTGTGCGCAGCAGGCTTACAGAGTCTGGGATTATCTTCAGCTCCTCGGATTGATGACAGAGACCATAGAGATGGCACTGTGGGCGCGTGCTCACATGCGACCACTCCAATGGTCCTTGCTGATTCGGTGGTCCCGAGTTCTCAGGGGTTTGAACGCAGGCTCCTGCTCCCATTGATGGTGAATTCCGACTTGTGATGATCGCAGCAGCCCTGTCTTTTGAGGAAGGGGCATGCCACTGGATGATTTCTCTGGGATCCTCCTAACGACTGATACCAGTCTCTCGGACTGGGGAGTCCATTGCCAGGACCGTACGACATGGGGCTTTTGGATCCACAGGAAAGCAGTGTGGCCCATCAACCACCTCAAGGCAAGGGCCCTCAGGTTGGCTCTTTTGCGTTTCCAGCCCCTGGTCGAAGGCTGGGCGGTTTGAGTGTTTTTAGTCAACACCACAGCAGTGGCTTATGTCAATCGGCAAGGTGGCACGAGGAGTTAAGGGGAGCTCTGGAAATGGCTTCTAGCCTCCTAACCTTATCGACTCTGCACATTGCTTAGATGAACAGGATGTAAGTGGACTTCCTCAGCTGGCACTCTCTAGATCCTGGAGAGTGAGAGTTGAGTCAGGAGGCATTTCAGTTGATTCTGCGCTGTTGGGATCATCCCGAAATGGATCTGGTGGTGACACGTTCCAGTGCCAATTTTGACACTTCTTCGGTCGCCACACAGAGATGTTGTCCAAGGGTGTTGACACCCTGACCCAGCCTTGGCCAAGTCAGCACCTGCTGTACATGTTTTCTCCATGTCGTCTTATGGGGCGTGCAATAAGGTTTATAGAAAGCCACCAGAGCAGGACTGTTCTAGTGGTGCTGGGTTGACCAAGGAAAATGTGATTTGGAGACCTGATGCAGCTCCTGTAAGCACCACCTCTTCATTTGCCTCCACCTTGGAGCCTTTGGCGGCAGAGACTGATCGCCCTGGAGGATCCTGCTCACTTATGGCTTGGCTCTTGAAAGGAGACAGCTAGCACGTAAGGGTTACTCTCCAGCGGTGGTCTCTGCTTGGATCCTGGAGATCTCCCAAGCTAGCATAGGTGTGGATCTGGTTCCTCTTTGAGCGATTTTGTGGCACTCTACAGTTGACTTCTTTCTTCCACCATGTCCTCTAGGTCTGTTGTTGAGGCCACAGTTCCTATAATACTGCTCTCTCCTCTACTCTGAATACCCTTGCTCCGCCCATAGCACGTCTTGTAAGGTGCACTTCACCTCATCCCTGGTTGTCTTCAACTACTCGCTACCTACACTCCTGTGCTCGCTCAGCTGAATGCACTTGGCTCAAATTCCACTCTTTCTGACTTCCTTCACTTCAAATTCATGCTTGCTTCCAGTCCGCTATTGCACTCACTAAGCACAACTTTTTTATCCATCTTACTGTCTTGCCTCTACCACCACCATCTCTTCTCTACTCTGTTCCCTTCTTAAGGCACCACTTCCTCCAATCCTCCTCCTCTCTCTGCCCAAACTCTAGTTGACTATTTTCACAACCAAGTCCATAAGATTACTCTTCAATTCCCTACTAGTTCTTCTCCCCCTCTTCCCCCTCTCCAATCCCAACTTTTCCCCATCAACTTCTACGACCCTTTCATCTTTTTCTAAAATCTCTGAAGTCCCTTCTTCTTTCCTTCTCTAAACTCACTACTTTTTCTTCTAATCCTATCCCCCATCCATCTCCTCAACTTCATCTCCTCCTCTGTCATCCCTTCCATCTCACATATTTTCATTCTTGCACTCGCCACTGCAACATTCCCTGCAGCCTTCAAGCATGTTGTGATCCCTCCTCTTCTAAAAAACCCTTCACTTGACCCTACTTGTCCTTCTAATTACCAATCCATCTCTCTTCTCCTATTCATTTCCAAACTTCTTGAGCGTACAGTTAGCTGCCATTGCCTCAAATTTCTCTCCCCTCATGCTCTCCTTGATCCACTCCAGTCTGGTTTAAGGTCCCTTTCATTCTACTGAAATGTCTGTTGCCAAAGTTTCCAGTGATTTGTTCCTGGCTATGTCCAAAGGTCTTTACTCTGTTCTCATTCTTCTTGACCTTTCTACTGCTTTTGATACTGTTGACCATCTCCTCCTCGACACATCCTCTCTTAGTTTTAAGGGTCCTGTGCTGTTTTGGTTCTCCTCTTCTCTCTGCAATCGCTCTTTCAGTGTTTGTTCTGGTGGTTCCTCCTCTACTGCCATCCCTCTTTCAGTTGGTGTATCCCAAGGGTCTGTTCTAGGCCCTCTCCTTTTCTCTCTCTACACCCAGTCCTTTGGCTCCCTCATCTCTTCCCATGGCTTTCAGTATCGTTTTTATGCTGACTCCCCCAAAATCTATCTATCCTCACCTGACATTTCTCTTACACACCAAGTTTCCTATCTCTGCCTGCTTATTTGACATCGCTGCCTGGGTGTCTCACCGCCATCTGAAACTGAACATGGCTAAAACCGAACTTTTCATATCTTCTGCCCCCCTAAACCCTCCCCTCCCTTCCTCTATTACTGTTGACAATACTCTTCTTCTTCCTGTTTCCTCAGCCCTCAACCTTGGGGTCGTCTTTGACTCCTCCCTTCCCTTCTCCATACATAGAGCCCGATTCACAGAGGGGGTATGTCTGGATGTCCCCGATGAAGATGGAGCTTTGTGGCCTCGATTCTGGTCTGCAGGAACAAAATGTTCCCGCGGTAGCCAGAATTGGGCCCAAGGACAGCCCGGTGTGCCCCTTCCGCCTGTGGGGAAGTCCTCCCCGCAGGCGCCTCCCGACATCCGTGGCTCTGGCCCCCCATTTCCCTATCAGCTGACCAACAGCTGGCCTGGACTGGGTGGCAGGGATCCCCACCCGCATCCAGCCCTGGCCCTGGGTGGGGATCTTCAGACCTGATTTGGCCAAAAGTGCTGCTTATACCACCTTTGAGGTGGTATAAGAAGCACGTCCCCACGGGCCCGGCAGCACATACAGAGCCATGATGTGAATATGCTGCCATGCTGGCCTGCACCCGTCCCCCGCCGGCTCTCCCTGTCCTGATGCACAGGACATACAGGGAGAGCCAGAGGGAGAATTGGGGACAGACGGCTTGCGGTGCTGCATGTCCCGCAACCCGCATTCGTGAGTGACCTCCATATTCAACAGATTGCAAAACCTCTCATTTCTTTCTCTATAACTTAACAAAATTTGCCCCTTCCTCTTTGAACACACTACTATAACTCTTGTCCACTCTTTGCAATCTCCTCCTTGCTGGTCTCCCTCAAGAGTCATCTCTCTCCTTTTCAATCTGTTCAGAGGTTTGCTGCACGGCTAATTTTCCACCAGCCCCACTACTAGTATAACCTCTCTTCTGAAATGACTTCACTGGCTCCCCTTCCATTTCTGTATCCATTTCAAACTTGTCCTAACCTATAAATGCATTCACTCTACTGCCCCTCATTATCTTTCCTCTCTCTTCTCTCCCTACATCCCTCCTCGTGGACCCCGTTCCTCCTCTGTCTTTCTTCACTCTATGCCCTTTTCTTCTGCTGCCAACTCTGGACTTTGATCTTTTCACTGTGGTGCTTCTTATGCTGGGAACAAACTTCCTGTATCTTTACATCAATCTCATCTCTCTCCCTCTTCAAATCCATGCTAAAGGCTTACCTCTTTGAGACCGCTTTTGAATCCTAATCTCTTGTTCCCTTTGCGTCTCCTCTCCCTGTTGAACCCTTTATTTCTCTTGTATTGTGCTGTCTGTCTTAACTAGATTGTAAGCTCTACGAGTAGGGACTGTCTTCTATATGTGTTTGTACAGCGCTGCATTCACCTTGTAGCGCTATATAAATGATTAATAATAGTAGTAGTAGTAGGTGGCCAAGGTGCTCTTTCTGCTGGTCTTTCTGCAGGATGGCCTGAAGATGGGTCTTACCCTTAGCTCCCTGAGGGTTCAGGTGGCAGCTTTGACCTGTTTTCGAGGTCCAGTGGCTGGTAAGTCTCTGACCTTGTACCCGTACAACTTGCGTGTTTCCGGGGGTTCGGTATATGTGTCCTCTCCTTTGGTCTGTGATCCCTTCCTGGGATCTGTGTCTGGTGCTCAGGATCCTGATGGCGGCGCCCATGAGTCATTGAAGTGCACTACCTTAAAGGATTTTGATACTCAAAGCGGTCTTCTTGGTCACGATTTATTCCACAAGGTGGATTTCCTAGCTGTTCTCTGCTCTGTCTTGCCGGGATCCAAATGGAAATGGCCTCTTTCCTCCCTTAACGTGAGCCAGGTGGTCTGGCTGCCCTTCTTCTCTAAGGAGCAGTGTCGGGGGAAGGATAAGGATCTTGGCTTGTGTATGTCTGGAGGGTGCTTCTCCGGTACTTGGAAATTACAGATTCCGTTCATGAGTCCGACCATCTTTTTTGCTGTTTGCTGGCCTGTGCAAGAATGACGCGGTGGCCAAGTCAACTTTGGGGCACTGGATTCAGGAGGCCATTGCCTCAGCATAGTTGTTGTGGAACCAGCCGGTTCTGGAGGGTTTGTGCCATTTCTTCCTGAGCACGAGCGTCCTCGTGGGCAGAGCAGAGCTCAGTGACCCTGCAGGCATTGTTGGGCAGCAACATGGGCATCACTTTCCCCTTATCAAGCATTTCCACTTGGATGTCCATGCGTGGGTGAACTCGGCCTTTGGTTCAGTGGTTATGCGAGCTGCTGTGTCGTCTTCTTGCCCAGTGGTGTTGTAGCTTTGGTACATCCCACTTGTCTGAACTAGTCTAGCAAGATGATATGGAAGATGACATTTTACTTACCAGTTAATGTCCTTTCCTTGAGTGCTGCTAGACCAGTTCAGGGCCCACCCCAGAAACTGTATTTGATGTGTTCTTCTGTTGTGGTACCCTTGGGTCTGCTATGATTTTTATATTCTGCTCTGAATGTTCATTTTCTACTGTCAACCATCTGTTTATGCTTTCCTGTACATCGTTCTCTACTGTTGTTTACTCTTTGTTGCTCACGATGGATGTTGTGTGAGGTTTGTCATGTTTCTCCAATATGCTTTGGGACAAATACTGAAAGGACCTCTGGTGGTTGAGACGAATAGAGCATAGGAGTGATGTCATTGAAATCTGGGCTTTTCATTGGTTCTTTGTCTCCACCAGTCTGTTTGTAGGGGAGCACAACCCACTTGTCTGAACTGGTCTAGCAGGACTCAAAGAAAGGACATTAACCGGTAAGTAAAATGTCACCTTATCCAAGGTCAAAACACAGCCAGCAACTTCAAGAGCATATTACATCTTGGACAAGCAAGAACCCAGTTCAAGCTTCCCTTATCAAAAAAACTGTTCTTTATTCCCATTTTCTTCACTAATCTCGGCATCTCTGGACTGGGTTGAACCGGGCCGAACTGCTCTGCAGACCAGGAAAAAAAAATCTTTCTATCCCCCTTTAGCACTGCTTGGGCAGCTACCAGGAATCCTCACCCTGCTGGATCATAAGGGAGGGAAGTGCAGCTTACATGGGACACCGTTGAAATATGCCCCATTAAAACCAGCTCACACATCACTCCCACAATTCTCCACTCAGAGTCGAATATGCATAAATAGCAAATGCAGCAATGATAATGTGGAAGGGGGGAAGTGTGGGTGCTAGCTATAGTCCAGCAGGCACATCTTCTGGCTGAGGCTGGTTAGCTGGGTGGGAGCAATTGGGCAGGGAGAAGGCTGACACTGCTGGGGTGTGGGATAAGGCAGACCGACTCCATGAAGTCAGAGTTGGGGAGGAATAAGTGAGAGAGATCAGCAGACTGGCTGAAGATCAAGTGGGGGGACATGAATGAGAGAGAAGCAGGCTGGGTAAGGGCAAAGTAGGTGGTCCATGAAAGAGAGGCAGACTGAGTGAGGATGAGGGGGGAGGGTGGTATTAGAGAGACCAGTGGGACCTGGGCTACAGTGATAGATGAAGCCAAGAGGTAAGCATCACAGGCAGAGCTGTCAGGTGGGTATTCGTACACTGCTGACCGTATAATTTTCAAGGGGGGAGAGCTGTTGACTTTTGTCAGGACTGTGCAGTGGCACATTAAGGGTCATTACTAAGCCCTCTTTCACACAGACAGAAAAAGGGAAAAATAGCTTTAGTAAATCGGGCTCCAGGGATGCCCTTTACCTCTTCCCAGCCCCAGATTTTGTTGTTGACAATGTTGGGGATGAGGCAGGGCAAAAAGAGGTATTTGCTGCTGGCTCCTGTTCAAAGAAAATTTGTTGAGGCCTGATTAACACATATTTTCTAAGGGAAAGTCTGCATGCACACCTTCCCTTTGAACATTGCCACACAGAATATAAACACATCTACACCTGCTATTTAGTAGACATAACTTCCTGGTTTATTTTGTGTATATGTGTGCATACTCTATAAACGCTAACCTCTCTCTATCCCCACCCCAAAACACCTTCACTCAGACTGGATAAACCTAAGCACATACAGACTGAATGTACATAAGATTACATGCGTATATTAAAGATAATTTGGTGTCAGTTTTTATTTGCTTGTTATCAGCACCAAATGGCCTGAAACTGCAGTGAATTAGTGCAGAAAATGCCATGTGGTTGCTTACTCAGGCTCGGGCCAGTAGGGGTCACAACAAACAGTCCTGTGTGTCCCTGTTTTCCTCTTCATCTGTCCTGCTGCATTCTTTTGCTTCTGGGACTCAACTTGCACCACTTCATTTGCTATGTAGGGTACAGAAAATTTTGTTTCTCAATCTTGCAAAGACCAGCAGTAGACTATGGGGACATCAGAGCCATTGTCTGAGTGGACTGATGACATTACATTTTAGGATCTTAAGCTCGCAGTGTAGATCTCATTCTACCAAGATAGGGAAATATACTTGAATCCAGACCTGGGGGGGGGGGGGGGTAGAAGGTGGAGAATTAATATTATTAATCAGAGCTAGCCAAAATCCCCTTTATTAAATATAAGAACTACCAGACTGATTAAGCTCAAAGATCCTTCTAGCCAGTATCCTCTCCTGATGGCTGCAGTTAGATGCTTTAATGCATTGAGGACGTGTATGAAAAAACTGGAACATGTGTGGAGAGGCCTCTCCACTGTCAGAACCCTTCCCGATCATGGTTTAGGGATAAACTGAACCTGGCAGTAACATCCTTCACTGCTTGTGATTGATCAGTCATCCGTAAAATTGTATAATCCCTTTTGAGCCCAATTAGATTATTTATCTTCACCACTTTTTCTCATATTTAACTGTGTTATGTAGTATATTTCCCTTGATTTGTTGTAAACCTACCTCCTGGCAGTTTCACCAAGTGAACCCTCCCCCATTCCCCCCACCGCCCCCCTCAGTCTTGGTCATTGAAGGAAACTCGGCCCTTTGCTTCATTCAGAAACATAAAAACAGATTCTAGGTTTAAACTGTCATGCTTCCATTGACATGTGCAAAAGATGAGTAGCAAAGGAAAGCAAATGGTATGTGAATCAATACCTAACTCCCTTGTGCAGACTGTGTGGATGAATGAACTTGACAGGTGAAACAATGCTATAGCTTGCCCCACAGACACTAGCACTGAAATCGACCATGAACTGAAACTGAAAAGCCCCTCTTTTGTAGCAACTTTCTGTTTTCGAGCAGTGAAGTAATTGGTAGGGATGTGCTGTCATTTTAAGAAGACATGAAAACGTCAGTGATATTTATGGTATTTTGTGTACAAAACAAAGTAATGTCTGTTACAGCATGCCTTGTTCACTAAATTTAGTAAAATAGGCCCAGTGTAAAAATATAACACACTCTAAAATGTAACAAAGGATATGTATAGGAAACTGGAACAACACCTAGAACTTGATGCCACATTTCCTGCCATTCTGAAACCCGTGGCCTTGTTTGTCAACCCAATCTCTGCAGCTGCTGCTGGCGGTGTGTGAGAAGACCACGACAATCGGCACGAGCTGTCATGGTGCCATGCTGCCATCCATCACCAATGTCATCAATCTAGCTGACAGTCACGATCGGGCAGCATTTGCCATGGTAACTCATGTCAAGCAAGAGCCCAGGGAACGAGAAAACAGCGAGTCCAAGGAGGAGGTAATATTCTATCGTCCCCTCACATACTGTTGATCCAAAGAGAACACCAGGCACTGCGTTCCGCGGTTCTGCCGTGCTGCCTGTAAAATTCTGTGTTGGATTCTAAATTCTTTCCGCAAATTGATTTTCCTTCTTTGTATGAGGTGGAGCTGCTCTGTGGTCTCTTTGCTGTGCTCGAGGAACATTGCACTTGCAGCAGTAAGAGCTGAAACCTTTTTTTCAGACATTCAATTTAAGTCTGTAAACATGCATAGGACTACAGATTCAGCTGTGCACTCTATTTACAAGGGAAGAGTAATTTATTGCCATTTCCTTTTCTGAAGGGACCAAGGGGTACACAACAAATTGAGTATGTCTATTATACAGAGTTCACATTCAAGAAAACAGAATAAAGATGTACTCTGATCTGACTTCAAAAGTAATGTTTGGCTTATGGTGGTATAGTCTATCTGAAAAAATATGGCGACCAGTATTCAGGGGTTTGTGGCCTACCATCGATGGATCCATTGCTGTTTGACTAATTGTGTGTGTGTGTGTGGGGGGGGGGGGGTATATATAGACTCATACTGGCAACTTGAACATGATGATTCCCTTTATCCCAGAACATAACGAGTGAGGTTATCAAATTTGCATATGACACAAAACTATTTAAAGTTGTTAAAACACAAGAGGATTGTGGAAAATTGCAAGAGGATCTTGATAAATTGGAAGACTGGGCATCAAAATAGCAGATGAAATTTAATGTGGACAAGTGCAAAGTTATGCACCTAGGGAAGAACAACCCAAACTATGGTTACACGATGCAAGGTTCCACATTAGGAACCACCACCCAGGAAAAAGATTTAGGCATCATTGTGGATAACATGTTAAAACCCTCGGCCCAGTGTGCAGCGGCGGCCAAGAGAGCAAATAGAATGCTAGGTATGATAAGGAAAGGAATGGAAAATAAAACAAAAGATATTATAATGCCTCTATATCGTTCCATGGTGAGACCGCACCTTGAATATTGTGTGCAATTCTGGTCACCGTATCTTAAAAAGGATATAGCGTTATTAGAAAAGGTTCAGAGAAGAGCCACCAAAATGGTAAAGGGGACGGAAGGATACTCCTATGAAGAAAGGCTAAAAAGGTTAGGGCTCTTTAACCTGGAAAAGAGACAGCTGAGGGGAAATATGATAGAAGTCTATAAATTAATGAATGGAGTGGAACGGGTAAACGTAGATCAATTGTTTACGTTATCAGAATATGGAAAGACTAGGGGACATGCAATGAAGCTACAGGGTAAACTATTTAAGACTAATAAAAGAAAATATTTTTTTACCCAACATGTAATCAAACTCTGGAATTTGTTACCGGAGGATGTAGTAAAGGCTGTTAGTGTAGCTGGGTTTAAAAATGGTTTGGACAAGTTCCTGGAGGAAAGGTCCATAAACCATTATTAAGAAGTGACCGAAGATATCAATGCTTGACCCAATACAAGCATTGTGGAACCTGTGTCCCTTGGGGAAACTGCTAGGTACGTATGACCTAGATTGGCCACTGTTGGAAACAGGATACTGGGCTTGATGGACCTTGGTCTGACCTAGTATGGCATATCTTATGTTCTTATGATTAATGGCAAATTATAAGTCAAAAATGATGATGTAGTTGAACAATAAAAAATTCAAAAAACACAACAAAACAGAATGTCTTGCCCTTTTCAGTCACACCAGTAACTATGGTGGTTAGATGTTTTTTTGTCAGTGCCAGAAACTACTGTTGCTCAACTGCATTTGAAAGATCAGTTAATGATTACTTGATCTGTTCCACACTGCAAGAAGAAATTCTTTTAAATAGATTAGCCTTGTGGTTTTGTTACAACCCTAAACAAAAGCATGGAGAAGTAACCTATGTAGGTACAACTTAAAAAAAAAAAGGCATGAGGGTTGGTAACCTGTGCAGAACAGCAGTTACAACTCTGGCCATCTTAATGGGCAGTCTAAATGGGCTTTGCTGGTTTTTATCTGCCGTCATTTACTATGTACTATGAAAATGTTAAGTTAGCAAAAGAGTTGAGGGTGGAGATTGTAGAATATTGAAGTTTCCTTCCAGTAGGCTTTGGCTCAGCCGTACTTGTTATGGAAAGTTTCCACCTCTTGAGAACTTCTGGCAGCATGGTCTGAGATTTGATGTAATGAACTCATAAAAGTGCCATCCTCAGAGAGATCAGCAAATACAGGACAAATGTTTTTCTTTTGCATTAATTTTTAAAGCAGTGTTTACTGTCTTCTGCTTTTACCTTCATGGTGAACCAGCATTTTTATCGAGATGAGTTAGTTTTTTTTATTTTCTTGGGTCTGCATTGACTTCCAAACTTGGAGAGATTTTTCTGGCCTGTGCTTCACAGAACTTTTTTTGTTGGGGGGGGAGGGAGGGGAGGGTTGTTGTTTCTTTTTTGGCTTATGATTCATTTGGGACCAGGGCCGAAATCTACCACAGGCCTTCATTTGCAACTAACCAGGATTTCCCCTCTCGACCCTATTTTTATATTTCTTCTCACCTTTGCTTTAGTCCAGGCATTGCAGTAATAGTTTTCAGCTGATGGTCATGCACCAAGTCTATTTCTGGATCTTGCAATCATGGGCTTCAAGGTGCCACCTTGCATAATGGCTGTGATTCCCTTTATCCCAGAAACTGTGAATATAGTGCCTTCCCTAGCACCAACTAACCCTAGGAGCATAAGACCTCAGCTGTGAATCGGACCTAAGTCCTCTGTATGGCAGTGTGTACTACAGTTGCAACAATCTAATTGTCTAGACATCCTATTGCTTTTTGTCCACCAGACCAGTCCAGAACACAAGAATAGTACCCGTCAATCAGCAGATGGAGACAGAGCCTTATGAACTACAAGCTCTGACCTATAATAGACTCCAGGCAACCCTTTCTTTCCCAGTGTTCTCTGTCTCCAGCAGATGGTGGCAGGTATTCCATGCAGCTATGCTGATCTGGTGTGAGAGCTCTTGGGTCTGATTGGAGAATTAGGTTCCCAGTTGAGCAGCAGAGGTCAAAAGGCATCCAGTCCAGGCATCTATGACTCTTGTGGGTGATAGTTGGAGTAGTCCAGGTCCCTCCCCTTGACCCAGTGAACCTTGTGCAGTAATTTTAATTTTTGCTGGTCTTTACTGTTTTTCTCTCTTTAATTTCTCTGTCCCCCTTCCTCCCACATCCCCTTCCCTACTGTTTCTAGTTGGGAATAGTGCTGCATTTATTTATTTAAAAAAAAAAAAAAAGGCTAGTACGAGCAGCTTAGTTAATTGCCAGCTGGATCAGTACTTGGACTGTGCTGTGGGAGGGAGCTCCTGTTTCTGCTGTGCTGGTATTGAATTTCCCTCTTCATGTAGGTGAATGCCAGGAGCAGTCTTGTATTTACCATGGGGGCAGTATTTTGGGGTTGGGGAGCCAATCCAGTATTAACCGCTATCACCAGAGGGATCCACATGTTGGAAACCACTTTTTTGCCATAAAATGGAGGTGCCCTCGGAGCAGGCAAAGCTCCGTTCCTATTGTGGAGGTCATCGAAATGCTGCCAGACATTGCAGCTCTTGCTGCGGAGGAGCATCAGTTTGTTTTAATTTACTGTCTCTTGCAGTACAGCGGCAAGCAGAAGGGGAGAAAACCTTGGGCAGCGAGATTTCTGCTATTTCAACTTCTCCTTACTCCGGCGTGGCTGGAGAGAAAACTGCAGGAAAGACAACTAGCGTTTTTTCCAAGAGCCTGGAGCCTCATGCTCCCGCTCGTCCCTCTGTTCTGAATGATGCTGCTGCAGCCTTCCCAGCATGCTGCAGTCAGAGGAGCTGAGGATATAGCTTGTCTAGCTTCAGGAGGAGTTTTCTCTCACGTGTTTGTGCTTCTTTTACACAAAGCATTCTTGATATAGCAGATATTGGGTAGCACTGCTCACTGTGGGATTGCTCAGTCGGGCTAAGGGTCTCCCAGGACCCTCTTCTTTAGAGGCCATGCATGGACAAGGCTGAGAAATGGAATCCCTTTTCTTTAGGGCTCCAGAGCTGTTTCAGACTGATGATCTTCAGGTAGTTTGCAGGATAAAAGATCTGCCCTCAAGGATCCTTTGGAAGACAGAGAAATTCCAGGTGAGGAGGGGAAATGATCTTTCAGTGGTTGCTTATTCCAGCAGAAAGAGTTGATGGCGATCATTACTCAAGCTGTGAAAGCCTTGAGTGTTTTGATCTCTTTGCCGCAGGAGTCTACTGGCTTGGGAGATCCAGTTCTGAAGGACATTAGGTAATGCTTTGGTAGACTTCTAGCAGGATATTTAGGGTATCACCTCTGCTGGGTGAAATGCTCCAGAGTCCGGTTTCTGAGTAGTTCAAGCCATGGCAAAGCTTTACCCCTTGATCCCTGAAGAAAAAGAGAAGTTGAAGCTTCTGAAAGTGGACCCCTGAGTTACAGCGGTAACCAAAAACACTACTATTCCTGTAGAGCAGGGGTGGGGAACCCTGGTCCTGGAGAGCCGCAGACCAGTCAGGTTTTCGGGATATCCCTAATGAATATGCATGAGATATATATGCATTAGAGATATCCTGCCAACCTGACTGGTTTGTGGCCCTCCAGGGCTGGATTTGGAGACCCCCTGCCTTACACCTCTGTCATTTAAGATTGTGAGTGGGCAAGGTGCAGATGTCCTAGACATCGAAAGGGTATATAGAATGTGTCACATTCCTCCTCGATTCTCACCACCACCAAAAAGTTGTCTAATAGACAATATTTTGGTGGTGGTGAAAAGTGAGGAGGAATGTGACACATTCTATCTAACCTTTTTGATGTCTTGGACATCTGCACCTTGCCCACTCACAATCTTAAATGATAGAGGTGTACGGCAGGGGTCTCCAAATCCAGCCCTGGAGGGCCACAAACCAGTCAGGTTGGCAGGATATCTCTAATGCATATATATCTCATGCATATTCATTAGGGATATCCCGAAAACCTGACTGGTCTGCAGCTCTCCAGGACCAGGTTTCCCCACCCCTGCTGTAGAGTGTGGTTGGAGCCTTAAAGGATTTGCAAAATTGTAAGTTTGAGTCTTCGTTGAAACTGGTCTTTGAGATGGCCTTCCTAGGCCTACAGGTGGCAGTATGCAGTCTTACATATTCAGGACATGTTTGCATAATATGCAGAAATGGGGAGATGGGGATCCAGATGACGCACAACCAATCTCAAAAGGATTCAGCTTGGTTAGAGATGAATTAGCTTATGTGACTGATGCTCTTATATGTTTTTATTTGTACTTTGGCCAGGATTATGATTATTTGTGATTATTCAACGTCTTTTGTGGCTCAGCAGATTCTTCCTCCAAGATATGTCTTAGCAGGCTTTCTTTTAGGGAACAGTTTCTTTTTGGAAAGGATTTCCAAAGATCTTGGAGAAACAAAGCCTCAAAGATTGCCAGAGGATAAGCCATGGTCTTCATCTAGATCTTTTTCAGGAAGACCGAAATTTTGTGATTCCAAATGTTATAGGCCAGTGGACTCATATTTTGTACTGCACTTCTTCCTTTCAATCAGAGAAAAAGGGAGGTTCTTACAGCCTGAAAGGGACCGGAATCTTCTAGAGATCCCCAATGAGAATTTTGGGGTCCCTGCCTCGTCTGAGCAGATAGGCAGTCCTCTGTCCACTTTCTATGAGGAGTGGACCCATATTTCCTCCGATCAGTAGGTGCTAGAATTTTCCTACCAACTCGATGATTTGTACTTAGTTTCTATCACTTGCTTGGGTGGTCCCAGCCATTAGACAAACTAGGCGGTTGCCTAGAGTGGCAGCCTCTTTTTTTTGGGGGGGGGGGGGTCAGCAAAGAGCATAGGTTATGACAGCCAGGGGAGGCATAAAGCTTAAGGTTTGTCTAGAGTACCAACACCTTGAACCAACTCTGGGGCCTACCTTGTCACTCACCGGCCAAGAAGGTGGCAATACTGGACACCTAGAGAAGACTATTAGCACTGGGAACAGTGGCCTCTCTGCCCATTCAAGAGTGGGGGACAGGGCATTACACCATCTATTTCACAATTCCAAAAAAGGAGCGCTTGTTTCATCCCATTCTGGACTTAAAGGAAGTAAACTTAGCTCTCCGAGTTCCGCATTTCCACATGGAGACATTGCGATTGGTTATCTCGGCAGTTTGCAGTGGGGAGTTTTTCACAATGTTAGATCGCAAGGAGGCTTACCTGTATGTTCCCAACTATGAGGCCCATCAGAAGTATCTGAGATTCCATGGTGTCCCTGCAGTCCAATCCAGATTAATGGGTTGTGTCCCTTTTCCAGCAGATGGAGACTAAGCATTCTAGCTTTTGGTGATGTCACTATATAAGGAGCCAGTGCTCCTCCCACCAAGCCAGTATACTCAGTCTCCAGCAGGTGGGACAGAACCCCTGTAGCCTGGGCTAGTCTGTGGGTTCCTTGAGCTAGAATTTAAAAAAAAAAGGGAATAAGGAGAGATAGTGATTTACTGAGTAGGACTCCTATGCCAAACAATTGGAGCAGATTAAAAGTTTAAAAGATTCAGCAACTGCTGTGGTGACTAGGTCTACCCCAGGGCACCAAGGTCATTTTGTTAGCGGTAGGGCCCTGGGAGGAGAGGGAGCTTCAATCCCTTCTACTCTAGTGAGCATCAGATCTTCTGCCTGAAGCCCCAATGCCGTTCGGTGGGTTAGGGGAGTTAGGGCTGGCTGCTGTGTGTGAGAGTGCTTCGTTGTGGAGCGGTGAGCATTTCCTTTGTTTCAGCTGTTGGGACCTCGGGGATTTGTGTACGTATGCAGATCGGAGTTAGTGTTGCAGATTTTAGCGGTGTCTTGGGCTTACCTAGAGTGAGTGCAGAGCGGCAGCATTCCCACCTAGCATGCTGGCCGGTAAAGTACCTTGTATGGGTTGCGAGAGCAGGCGGACTCATCTGTCAGTGGTGTGCCTTTGCAGTGCCTGTGAAGCTGAAAACTGCAAGGTGGGAACTTCGTTAAGTGAGCAGCCGAGCTCGGCAGGGGCTTCCCCGGGAGGTTCTGAGACTGCAGGAATGTCTGGCGCAGCAGTTTTGAAGGCCGCAGTTCCTGCCATTTTGGCGGGAACTGCGGTCATCTTGTCATGATCATCAGATGCAGTCATCTTGTCAGCACCAGTGGATTTTTTGCTGTCAGGGGTGATGGCTGGACAGCAGCAGGCAGACCAGTGTCCCCTATGGCACAGGCAGGCAGGTCAGGGGTCTCTTCCATTTATTTATTTATTTATTTTATTTACATTCTCTTATATACCGTGCTATTCTGCATCAGTGCGGTTTACATTGAACAAACTGAAATTACATTGAACAGGGCATTATAACTTGGAGATAACTATTTTACAGGGAACATGGGCTATGGAGGGTTAAGTGGCTTGCCCAAGACCACAAGGAGCACCTGTGGGACTAGAAACCCCAGTCCTTCCGGTCCAAGGTTGCTGTCCTCTAGTGGGATTTGAACCCCCGACCTTCCGGTCTGAAGTACCTTGCCCCAACCACTAGGCCACCATTGCCAGGCTCTCAGGCTGCGGTGCCTTTTTCACCAGAATTTGTTCTGTTGCTGCATCAGGCTTACTGTATTAAGCGGGGCCTGATGGCGTCTCCGGAGCCCAGTAGCAGGCAGCCATAGCAGCCGCATGAGTGGACTGCGGAGGCCTCTGGGTCCAGCTTGGCCTCTGGGTCCAGCTTGGCCTCAGGTGGCCAGCGGTCACGGAAGATGATCAGGCATCTGCGCACTCCCTGGGTCGGAAGACTCTGTGGAGGGTCTCTCAGGCCTGGAGTTAGAGGAGGAGCCCTTAGGGCCCTGTGAAGACTTATTTCAAGCGGGAGAGGATCCCAGTATATAGTACAGGTGTTCACAGGGAGGAACCTTTGGTGTACATGATCGATTCACTAGTAGCACTGAACATCTCTATGGATGCCCCGGCAGCAGAACTGCTGCTGGATGATCCATTACTGCAGGCGGGATGGTGGTATGTCTGAGAATGTTTTTCCCATTCAAAGAGCTCTAAAGCAAATGATTGATTTACAGTGGGATGCTCCAGAGGCGGACCTGCGCAGGGCTAGGACCATACAGTGCCTCTATCCCATCCCTGTTGGTGAAAGGGAGCGGTTCCAGCTCCCAAAGATGGATTCACTGGTGTTGGCAGTGACTAAACATACCACCATCCCTCTGGAAGGGAGGGCAGCGCTTAAGGATCCCCAGGATAAGAAGATAGAGACACTGCTGAAGCAGGCCTTTGAGGTCAATGCTTTGGCCTTGCAAGTGCGGGATTTCCGTAGGTTTTGGGCGGCAAGTTTTACACCTTATCAAAAGCCCACTTATCCGACAAGGGGGCTTTCCTTTAATGGGGGTAGAGGATCCGGTAGGGGCTCCTTTACTGAGGCTGGATCAGGGTCCAAGAAGGCACAATGGGATGAGGTAGGCTCAGGTGAGGCTCGTGCTGGTGGTCGCCTATTGCAGTTTTATCCACCCTGGGTCCACCTTACCTCAGACCATTGGGTGCTGGAGGTCGTTCGCGAGAGTTATGCTCTGGAGTTCGTGTTTCCTCTTGCAGATGACTTCATGGTGGCACCTTGCAGCTCTCCGGTAAAGCAGAGGGTGGCCAACATGTTGCGCCATTTGATTCAGCTGTGCGTAGTGTTACCGGTGCAACAGGACCAGTGTGGCCAGGGACGTTACTCCATCTACTTCAGGATACCCAAGAAGGAGGAGGGATCATTCCGGCCCATCCTTGACTTCAAGTATGTCAGTCAAGCATTGCGCGTGCTGCATTTTTAGATGGAAACCTTGTGATCCATTATTGTGGACGTGTGGCACGAGAAGTTTCTCACTTCCCTGGACCTCACAGAGGCCTACTTGCATGTCCTCATTCGACGGGAGCATCAGCGGTTCCTGCGCTTCGCAGTTCCCATGGGACACTTCCAGTTTCAGGTTCTACCATTTGGGCTTGCCATGGCGCCACATACCTTCATCAAGATCATGGTGGTGGTCGCGACCCGGTTGAGGATCCAGGGAGTCCTGGTCCACCTTTACCTGGGCGACTGGCTCATTCGAGCAAAGTCACGCACGGAGAACTTAGAGGCCATCCAGCGGGTCCTCGACTTCTTCAGGAATCTGGGATGGGTGGTAAATGTGGCCAAAAGCCACCTAGCACTATCTCAGGATCTTCTGTACGTGGGGGCCCGCTTCGACACAGCGCAAGGCATGGTATTCGTGCCGGAGGAGAAATGCAGAAAGATTCATGGTCAGATCCAGTAGTTTTTGACGCAACGGTCGCAGTTGATGTAGTCCTACCTGCAGGTTTCTGGGGTTCATGGCGTTGCCACTGGACTTAGTGCCGTGGGCAAGAGCTCATACGCGGCCCTTACAGAGATCCCTGCTCTCTTTTTGTTTGCCCCAGAGGCATCCTCTGAGTCATCGGTTGCTCTGTCCTCAGCAGTCTGGCGTGGTGGTTGTCGCCAGTCAACCTTACGGGGAAGATACCCCTAGAACAGCCCAAGTGGATAGTGGTCACAACGGATGCCAGTCTCTCAGGCTGGGTAGCACATTGCCTGATGTGGATTGTGCAATGCATTTGGTCTCCAGAACAGACACAGTGGTCCGTCAACCATCTGGAAATGAGATAGGTGCGCCTTGCTCTCCTGGAGTTTCAAGCCCTGGTTCAAGACAATGCCTTCACAGTCACCTACATCAATCAACAGGGTGGGACAGGCAGCACAAGTCTGGAAGAAGAGTTTGCCCTGCTACTTCGGTGGGCGGAAGGAAATCTCTTTCAGCTGTCGACAGTTCATGTAGCAGAAAAGGAGAACTTGCAGGCTGATTTTCTGAACAGGCATCAGCTGGAACCAGGAGAGTGGTCCTTGGCAGACGCGGTCTTCCGACAGTTGACACGGCCTGAGAACTACCAGTCTTGGATCTCATGGCAATCGGCAGAAAATGCCAAAGTTGAGCGCCGCTTCAGCAAGCACAGGGAGCGAATGTCCAAAGGCCTTGATGCGTTGGCTCAGAGCTGCCTGGAGAAGGGCCTTCTCTATGCCTTTCCCCCGTGGCCTAACTAGTTCGTCTGATTCAGCGCGTGGAGGCCCATGCAGAACTGGTAATCTTAGTAGTCTCGGATTGGTCATGGTGGCTGTGGTATGCCATCCAAGTGCGGCTGTTAGTGGACAATCCATGGCGGTTGCTGTTGAGGCTGGAACGTTTGTCACAGGGTCCAGTTCTCATGCCTCAGGTGGATCGATTCTTGTTTACGGCTTGGCTGTTAAGAGGGCATCCTTCAAGCGCCAAGGGTATTCATCATTGGTAATTGGTAATTACAACCTTGTTGAAAGCATGCCGTATGTCCACATCGCTGGCTTATGTATGCGTATGGAGAGTGTTTGAGGCTTGGTGTACTGAGTGGGAGCAGTGCCCCTTTGGGGCCTCTATTCCAGATGTATTGGCCTTTTGCAGGATGGTTTTGAAAAAGGGCTAGCCTTGAACTCTCTTTGGGTGCAGATTGCAGCATTGGCATGTTATCAGGGACAAGTTCAGATGTGGTCAGAATTCTCAGGACGGTCAAGCTCCTGAGACCACTGTTATGGCTATGCATTCCTTCTTGGGATCTTAACTTGGTGCTAGAAGTTCTCTTGGGAGCGCCATTTGAGCCATTGATGACATCATCTCTTAAGGATCTTACCTTAAAGGGGTTTTTTCTGGTTGCCATTTCTCGGCTTGGAGAATTTCAGAGCTGCATATTTTGTCTTGTCAGGAGCCCTACCTTCTGGTGGCAAAGGATCAAGTTGTCTTGCATACGGTGCCCTTCTTTTTGCCTAAGGTGGTATCACCTTTCCATCTCAATCAAACCATGGTTTTGCTAGTCTTCCCTAGGGGGCAGTATAATCTGCTCCACATACTAGATGCGCAGAGAGTTCTGCAGCGCTACTTAAGGGCTATGGAGTTGTTCCGGAAATCAGATCGCTTGTTCATTCTCTCGGGGGGTCCCCACAAAGGGAAAGCAGGCTCAAAGGCCTCCATTGCCAAGTGGTTGAAAGAGGCGATTGGTTCGGCCTATCTTTTGAAGGACAAACAGGTGCCCTCAGGTCTGCGGGCGAATTCCACCAGGGTGCAGGCGGCATCCTGGGCAGAGTGCGCTCTGGTTTCTCCAGCAGAGATTTGCAGGACAGCCACTTGGGCATCTTTGCATACTTTTGTTTGTCATTATAATCTGGATTTGCAGGCCCATTTCGCGGCGTGTTTTGGGGCTCAGGTGTTGGAGACTGGGCTTTGCCAGTCCTTCCCGAGTTTGAGTACTGTTCTGGTACATCCCATGAGTCTGGATTGGACTGTAGGGATGCCATGGAAGATGAAATTAGACTTACCTGCTAATTTTCTTTCCATTAGGACCTACAGTCCAATCCAGAGCCCACCCGTCTCAATATGATGGCAAGCCCGTTTCAGATGGTTAGCATATAGGGGACAGGGTGTTTCCTCTGATGGAGATGGAGGGGTTCTCTCCAAGCCGAAGGGTTCAGTTCCAGGTGCTAGGGAGAACCAGTGGTAGCCTTGGTCTCAGGCTGCACTGAATCACCACAGGTTAGGTGGTGTATATATAGTTGCTCTTAGGGGCGTTCTTGATGTTTTTAGGTTCTGCTTTGATATGGGAATACTGGCATGGTGGGAGGAGTGCTGACTCCTTATATAGTGACATCACCAAAAGCTAGAATGCTCAGTCTCCATCTGCTGGAAAAGGGACACAACTCATGAGTCTGGATTGGATTGTAGGTCCTAATGGAAATACAATTAGCAGGTAAGTCTAATTTCATCTTCGAGATTCTCAGGGACCACTTTTAAGTTCCATGCCCTTCCCTTTGGTCTGGTTACAACTCCCCTTACCGTTTCGAAGTTAATGGTGGTCATGGCAGCAGCACTTTGCTTTTGGTTCACCCTTATCTCGACAATTGGCTTTAAAGGCCAAGTTGGAAGCTGAGAGTCAGCAAGCCATTGGGTGGTCCAGTTGTGGCAGGAGCTTGGTTGGGCAATCAACTTTGACAAGAGCAAGTTGTCCCCCTCTGACTATAGAATATTTTGGAGTATATTTTAACACTTAGAAAAGAAAGGTGTTTATTCCCAAGTAGAGGGTAGTCAAATTGCAAGACCAGATTTGGGCCCTGGCTGCAAAAAATGCTTAGAGAGCCTGGGATTTATGTGTAGGTCCTTGGGTTGATGGCAGCCACTGTGGACATAGTGCCATGGGCTTGAGCAAACACATGCCCCCTTCAGTCTTTATTGTTAATGCAGTGGTTGGAGAAGTCACAGAGTCTCGAGACGCACTTGCCCTGGAGGAGGCAAGAGCCAATCTGTGATGGTGGCTGAATCCTCGTAATTTGATGAGGGGAGTGGAGATGTTATAATCAACCAATCTGGAGTTTCCAATGGATATGAGCCTAAAGAGATAGGGAGTGCAGAGTAGCCCAGAGATGTTGGTCTATGATCAAAACTAAATTGGCATTCAGTCAGCTGGAAATGAGAGCTATTCAGAGAGTTCTTCAAGCATTCCTGCCTTTTATCAAGGTCAAAGCAGTCAAGATTTATTCAAACAATGCCACGGTTGTAGCATATATCAATTGTCAAGGAAGAACAAAGAGTACATTCCTGACTCTGGAGCCTCCCACTTAATGCGTTAGGTTGAGAAGCATCTTCTGGTCCTATTGACAGATCACATTGGAGAACATGCAGACTAATTATCTCAGCAGGCACTTTCTGTATCTTGGGAAAGTGGCAGTTGTCAGCATAAGCCTTTAGTTTGATCTACAGCAAGTAGGAAACTGATAGCAACTCATCAGAATGCCCAAGTTCCTCGCTTTTTTAGTCGATGCAAAGAATGGAAGCCAGAGGGTCTGGAAGCCTTTCAAAATTATGCATGGTAACGGGTTGGCAGATGGTTCTTTTTGTGTGTGAGGAGGGAAGCAGGGAGTGTACACTTTTGTTCTGCTTTTATCCAAAATTTCAGTCGTGCTGTAAATGTTGATTTTTTTTTCCAATCCATCGTAAGTGGGACAGCCTTAAATATATCCGAGTTGCAAATGCAGTCAAAACCCATACCACCTATAAACTATGTTCATTTACTTTCAGATACCTCATGATCATGGTATGGAAATGCAATGCAATGTGTACCTTTGGGTCAATGCTGACTCCTGGTGACTTATCAGCTACAGGGTTTTCTTGGCAGTATGACCGGATGTAGATTGTCAAGCCTTTCTTCCAAGGCAGTGGGGAGGGTTAAGTGACTTGCCCAAGGCTACAGGGAGTGCTAGTGGGAATCGAATCCTGGTCTCTTGGTTACCAAGCCAGTGTTCTAACCACTAGGCCTTCACTCCAATCATGGTATAGCTGGCCACTTTTAATTCTGTGCGGATTAATATTAACCCCCCTCCCCACCACCGTATGGAGAATACAGTTTACAAATATGTAAATGCGGGTAGGACCCAAGATTTATGGCAATACCGACTATGATGGCAGATGGATTGTAGGAGTCATCAGGCCAGCCTAATTCAATCACTTTTACAGTGTCAAACTCTAATTGATTTCTGGCTTGCTTTGGTTTAAATTTATTTTATTTATTTAAGGGTTTTTTATATCGCCTTTTCGAGTAATCAAAGCAGTTTACAGAGTAACATCAACATTACATTATAACATAAGAACTAATTACAATGAACATACTAACAGTATTGGTTACATTGAACTTATTAACAGTAACATTGTACCAACCGGTGGAAGGTATATGCCTACTTACATCACCCTATATGCCTGTATACACATATACATATATGTATGCACATAGACATACCATGGATACCACTTCGATTTTTAGGAAGGAGATAGATGGATAAGTATTTTGTTTGCCATGACCAGTAATTCATTAATGGACCTCACTTTTGCTCAGGATGTCGAGATTGATATTGAATTGGCTCCAGGAGATCAGACCAGTACTCCGAAGACCAAAGAGTTGTCTGAGAAGGATATCGGCAACCAGTTGCACATGCTGACGAACCGTCATGACAAGTTTTTGGACTCTCTTCGAGAAGTTAAGGTCAGTGAATGCTTTCTGGTCTGTTACATAAAACCCACAGTTTACTCCCTCCGTCAAACACTCCTGGTCCCCAAATATTAGATTTCCTGTCTTCTTGTAATGCGGTCCCTGAGCCCTAACATACTTGTTAAGTTAAGAGACTATAATATAGAGCAGTGCTTTCCAAACTTTATCCATTACAACCCCATTTTAACACTTAAAAATTAACATTACACCCAGATGATGATGAAAAATAAAATGACTCTTCCCCCTCCCCCACACGTATCCAAAGCATCAAGACAGCAACAGCAGTGGTAACGAGAGTAAGCACAAGGTCCTGTGTGTCAATGTGCGCTCACAGATCCCAGTTCTCTGTATGGGTTTCCAGTCTAACAGGAAGCCTACACAGAAGGGGGAGAAGGCTGGCCTCTGAGTGTTCACTGATTTGCAGTTCTCATGCTGATTGCTACTACTGTGCATAGGTCACAGTGGAAGTCCGGAGGAAGGAGAGCAGCCCTGTTTCCTTGACCCCTTTGCTGATTATGTGACGTCCATTTGAGATCCCATCCCACAGTTGGGAACTACTGACATAGAGTATCATAGCAGTCATTTAAATGTGACATGGATGATTTTAATACCTTGTCCAGTGTTATTTTCTTGAAGGTGCCGGCTTGCACCAGGCATCCTCCAATTTTATGATTGTCTTATATAAGTTCCCCTGTAGGTCAGCAACATAACATAAATTTAAAAACTTCACCTATGTATTACATTTTTAAAATTGAGAGAATTATAGGAAGGAAAATGTGTATTCTGCCTTTTTCACTTCATTCTGAAGTGTATACTAAGTATCTAGGAATCTCCAGGAACAAGCAGGAATGAGTCTTCACACGTAGGGAGACGTCGCCGACGGAGCCCGCACGGGAATGCTCCCCAGCATCCAATCAGAAGGCCTTTGGGAGCATACCCCGCGCCTGCGCGGTGGCTTCCCGCCCTTCCTACTGCCTCTCCCCAGTTTTTCGTTTTCCGCGGAGCAGGCAGGACGTCCCTCCTGCCACCGCAGAAATTTTTTTCCGTTTTTCTGTAGTCGCGGCTTTCCCGCCGACGGTGGCACCTCCGTGCCCCCCCTTTCTTTTTTTTTTTTTTTCCTTTAATTTTTGTCGCCCCCTCCGGGCGCTGAGGACTGGGGCATGAAGCCTTCTTCCCCCCAGCCTCATGGCGGGGACTCCATTTTCCACGTGGACTCCAATGCCTGGTGCCTCTCCTGTGTGGGGCCTGACCCCTCTTTCCCGGATTCCCCGGGCTGCAGTGTCGGCAGAAGACCCTCCCTCTTTCGGGTATCCCTCGATGACGTCTTCGCGCCCAGGGCGCGGACGTCGGGTTGTTCTTCTCTCCAGGATCAGGTAACCACACAACAGTCTGTTAAGACTAGCCGAGTCTTGAGGGGCAAGTCTCATGCGAGGCATGGCGACGGCTCCGGCCAACCCCTCAAGTCCTCCTTGGCTGATATACCCCGGCGGGAGTCCTCGGGCTCCAAAGCATTTACGGGGTTTTGGGATGTTCCTGAGGTTCGTTCCTCACAGAACATTCCCGAGCCATGCCCGAGGGAGGTACCCGCCTCGAGCGGTGCCGATTCCCCGGCGTCGGCGTTGAGTGTTCCACTCTTCGCCAGGGATCGTCAGCCGGTGTCCTCGGCGCCTTCGGGACCGACTGGCTCGACCGGGTCTGACATCCCTACATCCAAGCCATGCTCGGGCGTGGTAGCCACTTCGGGCGGTACTGAGCCCACGGCATCGGCGTCGGTGTCGAGCGCTCCGCTCCTCACCGAGGATCATCGGCTGCTGTCCTCGGCGCCTCTGGGGCCGATCGACTCGATCCAGTCTGGCGTTCCTCCATCCCTGCCATGCGCATGGGCGGTGCCCGCTTCGGGCGGTACCGACCCCTCGGCGTCGGCGTCGAGCGTTCCGCTCCTCACCAGGGATTGGCGGCTGAGGTCCTCGGCGCCTCCGGGGCCGACCGACTCGCGCCGGTTTGGCCTTCCTAGGGGGCCGGTATCCGCCTTGGGCGGTGCCGACCCGTCGGCGTCGAGTGACCCGCTACCCACCGGGGATCGCCGGCCGCTGTCCTCCCTACCTCGGGGGCCGATAGACTCGACACGGTCTGACGGCCCTACGTTCAGGTCATGCGCGGGGGTAGTACCCGCTTCGAGCGCGCGGGCGTCGGTGGTTCCGCCCCGCGCCAGGGATGGTCATCGGGCCTCCCTCCCCTCGGGGCCGCTCGATTCGACTCGCGCCGGGTCGCCGTTTTCCCAGCCCTGCGCAAGGGTGGTACCGGGTTCGAGCGGCGCCACTCCGCTGGCGACGGCAGGGGCGTCGAGCACGAGGGGCCGCCATCGACCTTCCCCGGGGACCTCGGGGTGTGTCGGCCAGCGCTCGGACGACTCCCCGGCATCGACGCGGCCGTCGAGGGCCCCGTTTTTTCCTAGAGAAGGGGCCTCGGGGCCTTCGACCACTTCGATCCGATCTGGATCTGCGCCGCCCCACAGCGGTACACCGACATCGGCGCAGGGGCTTTGCACCCCCGCAGGGACTCGTCGGGTGACCGGGGTCCCCTCGGGGACGGGCCGTATGCCCCGGGAGGGTTTCTCTCCGGGTCGAATGGGTGCGAGAGGGAGCCCGGCTTCGGGCAGTGCCCGCCGATCGACATCAGCGCCGGCGTCGGATGACCCCCTCTCCACCGAGCTCCGCCCTCGGGGACCCGTGATGCTCGCGGCACCGATCGGCGCGGTTCCGATCCACGCTTCGGGTTTTCCACCACCGGCACGGTCGCCCCCCCCCCCCCCCGGGGCCCTCTGGAGGAAGGGAGTCGATCTCCTCGCTCGGTTCGATGCCCAGCCTGGAGTCAGTATCCAGCCTTGAAAGCTTGGACACTACACGTCTCGGGATCGGTCCCTGTCCCCTCCCGCGACGCAGAGCGGAGACCGCTGGCCCCTGCCCTCCGGCGGCCGCGGAACCGCTTCGATCGCAGGGAGCAGCGCCACCCCTGGGTTCGGGGCCGAGGCCGATTCCTGCGGCGCTGTCGGTGCCATCGACCCCTTCAATGCCTAGTTTGGAATCAATCCCAGGAGCCGACGACGCCATGGGGACTGCCCCGATCCGGGGCGGTTGGTCCCCTCCTATGCCTAGCGGGCATTGGGCCGAGCGGCCTCTGTGTGCCCTGGCAGCCTCCCCCGCCATAACTCCGGCAGAGCCACCTTTTCAGGATTTCCTCCTTGACATGGCGGACTTGCTGGCCTTCCCTACCCTGGGCCCGAGCCCGGGCCCGGGCCCTGAGGAACAGGCAGCCGTGATGCTTCCTCTGCATCCCTCCCTGCAGGAACTCCTGCTGGGGGCTTGGCGGTCGCCTTTGAAGGTTCCGGCACCGTCGACTGCGATGCAGGCTCTATACCGGGTGCCTCCGTCCCCGGGTTTTCGGCAGCACCAGCTTCCACATCGGTCCATTGTGGTGGAATCGGCGCTGAGGAAGGCCGGAAACAAGGAGAAGCATGCTTCTCGCCCCCCAGGCCGCGCCTCAAAGACGCTAGATACTCTAGGACATCAAGCTTTCCAGACGTCTATGCTGACGGCCAGAATTATCTCATATATATTTTATATGAGTCTGTCACTGCGGGAGGTCACCGAGAGGTTGTCTCGGTTGTCCCTCTTCGTATCGGCGACCAAGGCCTTTGAATATTCCCTGCTCCTTTATCACTGCAAGAATATCTCCGGGTTCCTTTCTCGTGCTTCGCTGGACTCCTTCCATTCGGTCAGCAGAGCTTCTGCTGTTGCCATTAGAGCATGCCGTACAGCATGGCTGCAGGCGTCCAAGTTGTGTAGACGGGCACAGCACAACCTGGGTAATTCTCCCTGTGATGGAGATCACCTCTTCAACAGCGAAGCCTTACGTCAGGTCGCACAGTGCTTCGCTAACCTTCCCAGGGTTAGCAGCCAGCCTAGGGCCCAGCCCCACGGCGGCGGTAAACGCCTCTCTAGGAAGAGGACATATCAGACCTCCGCCCACCCTCCAGGCGCGCCCAGGCATGGGGCCTCTCACCCCGGGTTGATGCCCCTGGGCCCGCGCTAGGACTCTCCTCCTAAGCATTTTTAGGCTCAGGCAGGCGGCTGCCTGCACTTAACCCTCTTATCGGACGTTTAAAAATTGAGCTCTGCTCGGGGGCTCGTTCAGTTGCAAATGGTTCGGAGGCTTATCTAGGGGTTTGGGTATTCTCCTTCCGTTGGTAGGGAGACCACCTCTATTCCGTGATAGCTATGGCCAACGGCCAACTTGTTACCCTTCGGTACGTCTCCGAACCCTTCTCAGCCGGTATCCCCCTGCTGATTGCTTCCGTACCGTAATTACCTTCCTGTCCCCCGTCTGTGCGGGGGGGGGGGCGAGTTTCTGCGTGCAGGTCCTGGGGACACATATAGGGCCTCCAGCCCCTGTGGCGTTCTACCAGACTGATCTATCCCCTGTCCCCCACGCTACCGCGCTGTTGGTTCGCCGATCTGCCCTTGTCCTCTGGAATAGATCCCTCTACTGACGGATCTTGCTGCCACCTTCCAGGTGGACGCTCTGTGGATCGATGGCAGATCCGCCTTACCAGGGTGATGCGCAGGGAGGTAGGCCCCTCGACATACCTGCATTAGTACCGGAGTGGGCGCCCTCATGCCCACCGGCTTAGATATACTAGATATCTCCTGCGCGATAGGCGCATATTGGGGGGATGCCCGCAGTACCTGTGCTATACCGCCTTTTTCCCTATGGCCGGTACTCACGCCCCCCCCCCCCGGGGTCCGGCCAGTCCGCCTGCCTATTCCTCGATCGGGCCGCGGACTGGTGGTACTCTACCGCTGTGGAGTCTACAGCTCCTTTTCAGTTAGGTCCTCCTCCCGGGGGTTCGGACCCTTGTCTCCCTATCTCTCGCTAGGGTAGCCTGTGTACTCCTTCTGCTCCGGGGTGCACCACTACTCTTCTCCGGAATGGGCTCTCTGGTTCGGCCAGTCTTCTACTGTTAGTCCTCTGAGTTCTGGACTCTACTCCTAAGGGAGTGCTCAGCTTGCACTAAGCCTCCTGGAAGACCTGCCGTCTTTCTCCTGACCCAGCTGACGCCTGGATCTCCTAGCCTTCCGGATTTGGAGCTTCCTCCTCGCTGCGGCGAAGTTTCCTTGACGACTTTGCTACTGCGTCTACGGTGCCTTCACCACAGGTCTGCTTCCGGCAACCCGGTAGGTAAGCCCTACGGGTTCCACACCATTACTTCATTAAAACTTAGTGGCCGGTAAGCTCTACATGGTACTAGGGCATTTAATAATTAAATGCTTACTGATACTATTTGTGCATCCCTCTGGCTACTCTTCCCGTAGCCTGGGGTTTTTTTTGCTGTATCTTAATGTTACCTGTTCTGCACTCTAAATATTCCCTCTGTAGTCTGTAGATTCGCTGTTCCTCTATTCAACTCCTGCCCTCCATCCCTCAGGGGATGCCGGGGATTTAGGCTGGGCGAATGCCATCCCGTCCTGGGCTGCGCTTATGGGACCTCCCCGGGCATCCTAAGCTAGGGAGTCCCCACGTGTGAATACTCATTCCTGCTTGTTCCTGGAGATAGCACAGTTACTTACCTGTAACAGGTGATCTCCGGAACAGCAGGAATTAGTCTTCACAACCCGCCCACCTCCCCTAGGAGTTGTATCTCTTTTTTGTATCTATTCCTTCCTCTCCTCTCCTTCTGGCTCAGCTATGAAACTCAACTGGGGAGAGGCAGTAGGAAGGGCGGGAAGCCACCGCGCAGGCGCGGGGTATGCTCCCAAAGGCCTTCTGATTGGATGCTGGGGAGCATTCCCGTGCGGGCTCCGTCGGCGACGTCTCCCTACGTGTGAAGACTAATTCCTGCTGTTCTGGAGATCACCTGTTACAGGTAAGTAACTGTGCTTTGTTCCTGGAGATAGTGTGCTTAAGCTTTCTGAAGCCTACAGCTGCAAACTGCACAACTCTACAGCGATTACCACTGTTTGGCCTCTAGTCGCATCTGAAAGACTTTTCATGGACTACAAATAAAGCAAGCCGCACACCAGGCTTTGGTTTGCTCCTTGTGTCTTCTCCCAAATTTAACTGTGCTCATCTTTCTGAAAGGGAGGCAGTAGTAAGTGTTCAACAGCTACGAGCTGCTCGACCGAACTATGGAACTAGTGTCAGACCTGGAATTTTTCACACTTTATACGGCAGTGTCTGACTAAGGATCTTCTCTAGTGGTTTCACCCCATTAAGCTCATTCAGCTTCTCCCTAAGCAACGGATTCTCTGGATCGCAGTAATAGATTTGTGAGCGCCTGTTACTAAAAGCCAGTAGTATTTTCCATTTCTAAGAAACTGTTCTATTAACCGTGCAGAGGTTCCCCAGTGTTCCTTTTTTAGAATTAAAGCACCTCTTTTGAATTTACAGTATAAGGAAGGGAAGCAAGTTTTGCCATCTCTCCCTCTTAATTCTTAAATCTGTTAAATCACAAGGTTTATTTCCCGAAGTAAACTCTTGTAGTTCTACTTGTTTTCTGTGTTTGTAGACGGGAGCGCTGCTAAGTGCCTTTGTACAGTTGTGTCACATCTCTACGCCATTAGCAGAGAAGACATGGATCCAGCTTTTCTCTAGACTATGGAAGATCCTTTCCGATAGGCAGCAACATGTAAGCATGCACATAATGGAATATGTTAAAAGACCTACAGCAGCTTTCGAGGGTTGCTTGTCTGTTAACGACGGAGGTGTCTGCTGCAACAATGTGTTTTTTGGAAGTGATCCTTGTGTAGATCTTTTGAGATCAATACTTTGCACTTTGCTTTTCAGTGAAATTTCATATCCCTTCATGCAAAAGACGAAGATTGAAGGAGTGGGAGGGGAATGTGTGTGTAGGACAAAAAAGATAAAATGAGTTGGGTGGGTGTTGGGGAAAATGTAAAATTCTAAAAGACAGTGCTTAGGAAGAATAAAGCACATTTTGAATTTCTGTTATTCAATAAAGTTCTATTGTATTGTTTTGACAGATGTGAAAACTGAAAGATATGGGGAAGAATTATGTGTAGGAATAAATTGCCACAACAAAGGAAAATATTCCTTTAACTGTCCCAAAATGTTTTCAGCTTGAGAAACTGTGCTAGGAGTTTTGCCGAAAGGAGGCCTATGTGCAGTGCTTCATTTTAAAAGAGCTTATTGCATTTTAACAATAATTTAACTCTAGTAACGAAATGCCTTTGAAATAGAAAATCTCTTTTTTTTATATTTTAGGCTCTTGCGGGTGAAATTAGCCCATTTTTGTGTAGTGGGAGCCATCAGGTACAACGGGACTGCCAACCCAGTGCTCTGAACTGCTTTGTGGAAGCCATGTCTCAGTGTGTCCCACCCATTCCTATCCGCCCCTGTGTGCTGAAGTACCTGGGCAAGACACACAATCTGTGGTTCCGCTCTACGCTCATGCTGGAACACCAAGCATTCGAGAAGGGGCTGAGCCTTCAGATCAAACCCAAGCAGACGACTGAATTTTATGAACAGGAAAGCATAACACCCCCTCAGCAGGTAGGCATCTGCCCTGCAGTCTTGTAGACCTTCATTCCATTCAGAATTTTTGATCTCTTTGGAAGATTAAAATCGATCTATCTCCTCAGAAATGTTTGCCAGACGGGTTGGCATGAAGTAGTAGCCGGGTGGTCTGTACTATAAGCCAGCCGGCAGCAGACAATGCCATCTTTCAGAAAGTTCCATATTTGATGCATTTGTCAAGGTTTCAAATTCATTTAAGTGTCTGATTCATTCCTATTATATTTACCTGTACTGTTACTTTTTTTGAAAGTATTAATTATAAAATCGCTTAAATTATTTTTCCACTCCTGTTAATTATTTAGCTAAGTCAATTCATCAGATTAAGTTAGCTGGACAGTCAGTAATGCACCCATTCAAAACGTCCTGGGGAGAACACTATCAGTTTAAATTTAGGTCATGCGTTTTCATTGATAGTGCAAAGCGAGCTATAGTCAGGTAAAGGAGATACTTTATTGTACCTTAAATCTTGGCTTTCTGATAGCTTTAAAGACCTATTTTTAAACTAGGTAACCCTATAAGACTGTCTGTAGTAGTTTACCCTTTTTTGATCATGTGGTGTCTGGTCCTTTTAAAAATAAGAGTTAATTTCAAAAGAGTTACCAGTTTTTTGCTGCTGGGTATAAAGATTTCTGCAATCCAGAAACTGAAAACCAATTGGAAACTGGATTTTGGGCTTCATTTTTCAGAGTATGGTTGATTAGATTTATATGATAGACTGAAGAAACATAATTCTTTAAGTGCTAGCCTGCAGAAAAATGGGTATAAAAATTTCTATCGCTGATATTGCTATCCAGAATGAACCTGCTCTGAGCTGATTTGTGAAGCTAAGCAGGGTTGGGCCTGGCTAGTATTTTTATTTTATTTATTTCATTTGAATTTTTATATCGCTTTTTCTAAGGCGGTTTGCATAGAACAGAACCAGTTACATATAACAGTATAACTATGTACAGATCATAACAGTTAACTTTGTACAGAAAACCTTAAACATAGCAATATTACAATGTTGGCGATAAGAATTGACAATGGAGGAGGAGCACATTGGGATTAATGAGTCAGGATCAGTGGGGAAAGGTTTTATTCTTTTATGGTGTGGACTGAGTTTGATTATTTTTTTTTTGGTGGGGGGAAGGGTTAGGGGGTTGCCAGAGTGTTTTGTGAAGAGGTGGGTTTTTAATTTTTTGCGGAAGGTGGAAAGGTCAGTGGTGTCTCTTAAGTCAGACGGAAGTTCATTCCATATTGTGGGCGTGTAGTGAGAGAAGGCTCTATTGTTTGTTACTTTGTTGGATCTGCGGTAGTGTGGTGAAATTCTTAGTTTGTTTTTATTGTTCTCTCACTTTGGTCGTGTTTCTTCTTGCAAATTGATTAGGGAGGAGAGGTGTGAAAGGGCAACTTGTCTGAGGAGCTTGAAGGTTGTCATAATTATCCTGTAGTATATTTGGCTTTGTATAGGAAACCAGTGTAATTAATATAGGACCAGAGTGATGTGTCCCGAGATGTTTGTGTGTGAGACTATATGTGCAGCAGCAGCAGCATGTTGGGCACTTTGGAGTGGTCTGATATTCTCCATGGCTATCCCTTGAAAAGCGCTGTTACACTAATCAAAATGTGGTGTAATTAAGGCCTGAACAACTGATCTGAAGTCTTGGATGGATAAAAGAGGGTGTAGGGTGTTTTAACAGTATTTCCAGGAACAAGGAATGTAGTCTTCACATATGGGTATCGTCGGTACCGACGGAGCCTGCGCGGGAACGCTCCCCAGCGTCCAATAGGAAAGCTTTTGGGAGCATCCCACAGCGCCTGCGTGCTGCCTTCCCGCCATTCCAACTCTCCCTCTTCAGTTCTTCGTTTTCCACGGAGCCGACAGGTCGCATACCCTGTCACCGCAGAAAATTGTTTGTTTGTTCTTTATTTTTTGTGGTCGCGTCTGCCTTCATTCGACGCCTACCGGTACCACTGGATCTCTTTTCTTCTTTTCTCTAAAAAAAAACCTCTCTCTCTCTCTCTCTCTCTATATATATATATATATATATATATATATATATATATATATATATATATTATATATATATATATAGATATATATATATATATATATATATATATATATCTCTGAGAGAGAGAGATATAGATCTTTCTGAAGTACTTTTCTTCAGAGGCCTTTTCCCTCTCTGTGCTAGGCGCCATTTTGGGCACTAGGCCCATTTTTCTTTTAAAATGGAAAAAACAGCTAATGGTTTTATTATTATAAATCTTTTTATTAATTATTGAACATATTATAACATAAAAGCAGCTTACATGTTGAAACATTACAAACATATTAAAATACTGTAAGCAGAATACAAATTAAGACATAAAATTATAACCCAATTCTGAAAACAATCAGTACTTATTTCTTACACAATTATACCCATTACCATCCTTCCCATTTCCCACCTTTATCTCCCTTCCCCCAAAACCACCCAACCCTTTATTCCTCCCAATTCCCACCATGTTCTCCCCCTTCCCACTCCCACCCTTATTCCCAACCCATTCCATTCTTAAATCCTAATTATGCCAACTTAATCACTTAGTTCAAAGTTATACCAAATTACACCGTTAAAATATCATTTCTTGCCCTGGCCGACAACTTTTCAAGATAAGGAGACCATATCATCAAAAAATTTGCTCTTCTATGAACATGTTTCCTAGAGGCCTCTCCCTGCTAATGGTTTTAAAAAATGTTCTAAGTGTGGCGGTACCATATCCGACACCCATGACTGGTGTCTCAAATGTTTAGGACCTGACCATTCTCCATTGGACTGTCTCTCTTGTAGAAAGATGATCAAGAGGTGCCTGCAGAATAGAGCTGCAAAACCCGGTACCCTTTTTGCCACAGATGCAATGTCCGTTGCATCAACGTCTTCCAGGGCTTCATCTTCCTCCCATGGATCTCGGGTAACTAAACATAAGTCTTCAAAGACTAGCCGGTCCTCAAAGGGTAGATCTCCTTCCAAGTATCGAGATGCCATCGGCGTTGCCCTTGTGGAAAGTTCACCAGCAAAACAGCCCCGGCAGGAAACTTCGGCTTTCAAAGCACTAATGGGGCTCCAGAATGTTCTCGAGGCTTCCACCTCTGCCGAACTACTGGTGCCATGCTCTGGGGTCCCTGCGTTTCTTCTGGTACCGACACCCAAGCATCGGCAGGAGCAATAGATCAAAGATTTCTCGCTATCGAACACAGTCTAGCGCAGCGATGGCGAACCTATGGCACGCGTGCCAGCTGTGGCACGCGAAGGCCTTGCAGCTGGCACGCGGGAAGGTCCGCAAAAAAAGAAAAAGCTGGCTCTGACTGCTGCCGCGGACGCGGCAAGGGCAGAATGCAGCGTCCGCCCCCTCCGCCCGCTAAGCCCCTTTAGACGCGAGGGACTGATGGGAAATTTCCCATTAGCCCCTGCGGGCTTAACAGAGACGCGATGGAGATGCTCTCCCTCGCGAAACTGCAAGCTCATGCAGAGGGGCTTAGCGGGCGGAGGGGGCCCCGCGGGACATTGCAATCTGCCGCGGCAGCAGCCAGAGCCTGCTTTTTTTTTTTTTTAATTTGCCAGAGGGGGGGGGGTTAGGACTTCTAATGGGCTGGGGGGGGGTTAGGACTGCTAATGGGCAGGGGGGGTTAGGACTGCTAATGGGCGGGCGGGCGGGGGGGTTAGGACTGCTAATGGGCAGGGGGGGGCGGGGGGTAGGACTGCTAATGGGCGGGCGGACGGGTGGGGGGGTTAGGACTGCTAATGGGCGGGGGGGTTAGGACTGCTAATGGGCGGGGGGGGGGTAGGACTGCTAATGGGCTGGGGGGGTTAGGACTGCTAATGGGCGGGCGGGCGGGCGGGGGGGGTAAGACTGCTAATGGGCTGGGGGGGTAGGACTGCTAATGGGCTGTGGGCTGATGGGGGCTGTCTGGAAATGGGGTGATGGGGGTTAGGACTGGTAATGGGTTATAGGGGGGGCTTAAACTGAAAATGGGGTGATGGGGGTTTAGGACTGGAAGTGGGTTGATGGGGGGGGCTAGGGCTGGTATTGGGTTGGGGGGTTGCTAGGACTGGAAATGGGCTGATGGGGGGCTAGGACTGGAAATGGGCTGATGCAGGGACTAGAAGGGAATGGATGCTGGGTGAGGCTGGAACTAGAAGGGAGCTGATGTTGGGGGAGGATTAGAATGGGATGGGGCTGGGAGAGTAAAATGGAGAGGGGAAAAATATTTTGTGTGGGAGGGATAAAAAATCTACAATTGGCCGGGTATTGGGAGAGTAAGTGGGGATTGAGGATGGAGGGGTAAAATTTGAGTGGATGAAATAGGAATGAGGAAAGAGCAAAAGGAGAAAGATTAGTATGTTAAAGCGGATGTAGAGAGAGAGAATGGAAAAAAAAAACTAGAAGAGAGAAGAAAGGACAAATGGACAGCAGATGATGGAGAGTTAGCAGAAAACATGAAGAAACCAGAAGAAAGTGGCTGGAGCAATTGCAACTGTGTAACTGAGCTGAGGTATTCTGTTTATGTAATTCCTTTTTGACATTGCCACTTGTTCTCTTTCCCCAGTAGGTCATGTATTGTTATTGTCTGAAATGTATTGGTTTAATATTTGCAGTGTTGCCTTTTGATAGGTATGGTGTGGTGCTTTGTGAGTCCTGGTAGTGCTGTTAGGATACGGCGGGTTTGCTATTGGTTCTAAATGGGCAGTGTTTGTAGTAGTTCCTAATGTGCCTGGCAGTTGGCACTGGATTATAGTAATGTAGAAATCTTTTAGTCTGTCTTTATCCATACACTCATTAAGAGACATGTTTACTAAAAGTTAGTGTATGTTAGCATTATGCAAATATTTATGCAAATTGACGTGCTGGCACTTTGAGGAAATTCTTTGGTTTTGTGCGGCAGTTTTGGCACTCGGGCTCAAAAAGGTTAGCCATCACTGGTCTAGCGGCTCTTCTAATGGCTTCGGTACTGCTGAAACCGCTTCAGACTGTTCAACAGGCACCGGTACCAACACTGGTACCGAAACCGACTGCACCGGCCTCAGCAGGTATACCCCCCATGCCGAGTCTAGAGTTAATCTCCGGTATCGAAACATCGGTACTGAGACACCTCTATACCGGCTTCAATCGATACCGGTACCGTGCCTTGCACGGACATCGGGATCAGAGGTATTTTGAATCCTACAATTACGATGACTCCGATGACTCTGCCGATACCAGAGCAGATCTTCCGGAGCATCCATCTCCTTCTCCTCAGCATAGAATGTCTCCTCCAGAGGACATGTCCTTCCAGGATTTCATACGTGATGTGGCTCGAGGCCTTGCAATCATGGTGACTTCTGAAAAGGAGCCTAGAGCAGAAGTTAGAAATTCTTCAATACCCTAAGGCTCCTAAAGAGGCAGCTACTCTGCCCATTCATAAGATCCTTCATGATCTCATGCTGAGAATGTGGGAAACTCCTTTAACTACATCTCCACACTCTCAGAGACTCATTACCATGTACAGAGTTCCACCTTGTCCTGGCTTTCAGAAGACTTGGCTACCACACCATTCAATGGTAGTGGAATCGGCCATGTGTAGGATAAAGAGTGCAAAAAGACATTCTTCCAATCCTCCAGGCCGCAAGTCCAGGCCGCAAGTCCAGGACTCTCGATGCTTCCAAGCTTCCATGCTCTCAGCTAGAATCGGCTCATACATCCTATACATGGGGATGTTCCTCAAAGAGGTTACAGGATGCTTGGAGCTTATGAGCCCTCCTTCTTCCTGATGATAAAAGACAGGATTTTCTTGCTCTAGTTCAGGGGTCACCAACCTCCAGAGGGCCGCGGGCCGCACAGCCGACTACCGGCAGACTCGCGGGCCGCAGGCCCCCCCCCCCCGCGTTAAAAACAACTGCTCATACCTTGAATAATCCATGTCAGCTCCCTCCCTTCTTCTGCAGCCGCGGCTCCCTGCCTCTTAGGGAACCGCGGCTGTGCTTGTAAAATCATCGCGGAGCCCTTCCTGTCTTGACGGGCTCCGTGCAGCATTGTCCCGCCTCTAAAGGAAGTTGTTTACCACTTCCTTTGGAGGCGGGACAATGCTGCACGGAGCCCGTCAAGACAGGAAGGGCTCCGCGATGATTTTACAAGCACAGCCGCGGTTCCCTAAGAGGCAGGGAGCCGCGGCTGCAGAAGAAGGAGTCGGTGAGTTTGCCTTGGCGGGCCGCACCGGGGTAGGGTCTCGCGGGCCGCAGGTTGGTGACCCCTGCTCTAGTTAGACATGCTCAAGATGTTTCCATGTTTGTAAATCGTGCAGCCTTTGATTGCTTTGAATGCATCAGCAGAACCTCTGCTATATTTTTATTTTATTTATTTATTTACATTCTCTTATATACCACGCTATTCTGCATCAGTGCGGTTTACAATGAACAAACTGAAATTACATTGAACAGGGCATTATAACTTGGAGATAACTATTTTTTACAGGGAACATGGGCTATGGAGTCTATCCATTGGTGTATGGAGTATATCCATTGGTGCACAGCGTATTGCCTGGCTTCAGGCATCAGACTTTGAAATTTGGGTACAAGATAAACTGGGAAACATTCCTTGCACAGGAGAAAATCTCTTGGCAAGAATTGGCAAAAAAAAAAGCTAATGAACTCTGACAATATCACCTTGGACAGGTTGTCAGTCTACAGCCAACCCAACAAAGAAAAGATCTAATAAAAAACCCTTTTTCAACAAGAAAAGGAAGTTTTATCCTTCTTATACCCAGCAGGGTCACTGTCCAGTTCATGTTGCCCAAAAGGGACAACAACAACAGACTAGACAACAGAAGAAACCAAAAGTCCCAAGAGCTCAGCAAGCTCAGCCTCCTCAGGGGCTTGGACTCTTTCTAGAGAACTTAGCCTTCCTGCCCCTGCAGGGTCCAGAACCCTCTACCATCCCCGGCAGGTTATGTCATTTTGCCACCAGATGGCACCAAATAACATTAGAAAATTGGACTCTGTCCATTGTACGAGAGGGCTACAGACTTCATTTTCACAGCATGCCCCCTCCTACAATCATAAGACAGTTCATTTCTCAGACCCCTGTTGCCAATCTTCTGAGTCGGGAGGTCACAACACTTCTTGCTCAAGGAGCAATAGAACAGGTACCCATCAACAGGGTACAGGGTTCTGTTCCCCCTATTTTCTCATCCAAAAGAAAACAGGAGGACACAGACCCATTTTGGACCTTGGAGAATTGAACAAATATCTGTTTCAAGAAAAATTCAAGATGATTTCTCTAGGAACACTTCTGCCATACCTTCAGAGTCAGGATTGGCTATGTTCTCTAGATCTCAAGGATGCGTAAACTCATGTTCTCATCTATCCAACTCATCAAAAGTTCCTTCGCTTTCTATTTCAAGGGAAGCACTACCAATACAGGGTTCTTACTTTTGGCCTGGACTCGGCACCAAGGGTGTTCACAAAATGCATGGCTGTGGTGGCAGCATTTCTTCGCACCCTAGGAATATTCGTCTTCCCTTACTTAGACAACTGGCTCATTCGAGCCCTTTCAGAGCCAGAGGCCAGGATTTCTCTCTTTCGCACAATACGCATCCTTCAGTATTTGGGACTTGTCATAAACTTCCCAAAATCCAACCTTGCTCCCACTCAGTCTCTAGAGTTTATAGGAGCTCTGCTGGATACCAGACAGACAAGGGCCTATCTTCCACAGCCCCGCTGCCTTCGCATTGTGCAGTTAGCTTTCCAAGCAGTGCTAAAGCCTCACCTCACTGCTCGGGAAATGTTACAGTTGCTAGGCCACATGGCATCCACCGTGCATGTGGTTCCTTATGCTCGCCTCCATATGAGGGCAGCCCAGCGGACTTTATCCACTCAATGGACTCAGGCATCAGGTTGCCTGTCAGACAAAATAACAAACTCAGATCGTCTTATTTTGTCCCTCCAATGGTGGCAGTCACCCCAAAACCTTTTGGTGGGGTCCCCTTTCCAACAATCCCCACCCCAAGCCACTCTGACAACAGATGCCTCACAGGTGGGTTGGGGAGCCCACCTGCAAGGCCTCTCTACCCAGGGTACCTGGACTCTACAGGAGACCTATCTACACATCAATCTCCTGGAACTCAGAGCAATCTTCCTTGCTCTTCGAGTATTCCACACCCAGCTCAGTACAAAACAGTCCTAGTTCAAACGGACAATCAAGTAGCCATGTTCTATGTGAACAAGCAGGGCAGAACAGGCTCTCTGTCGCTATGCAATGAAGCTTTGCGACTATGGGCCCTCGCCAGAGAGCATCAGATTCAACTCCTTGCGGTGTATCTTCCAGGCATTCAAAACTCTTGGGCAGACAGACTCAGTCGAGTTCTGCTTCCACACGAATGGTCTCTCCATGCAGACCAGGTGGCCAAAATTTTCCAAATTTGGGGAACCCCGGACATAGACTTCTTCGCAAGTCCGCTGAATGCCAAACTTCCCCGGTTCTGTTCCAAAATTCCGGCTCAGGGTTGTCAGGCCAGGGATGCTTTCCTCCTCCATTGGGGCCAGGACTTCCTGTATGCCTTTCCACCCATTCCCCTAATTCCCAAAACCCTGTTCAAGCTTCAGAGACAGAGGTCATATGATTCTCATAGCTCCACATTGGCTATGTCTCTCTCAAGCTCCACCTCTGGAGTTAGGATCTGCTCCAGATCTCCTTTCTCAGGAGGACAGGATGCTGTGGCATCCCAATCCCCAGTCTCTGCATCTCAGGGCCTGGTTGCTGAAAGTCTAGAACTTCACGGTCTTAACCTTTCTCAGCAGGTAAAGGATATCCTTTATGCTTCCAGGAAGCCTTCCACAAGACGCTCTTATGCTTTCAAGTGGAAAAGGTTTACCATATGGTGCTCGCAGAAGGGTCTTAAACCTCTTGCGAGACCTCTGGAATCATTACTGGAGTATCTCCTTCATTTGTCTAATGCAGGGCTTAAGACCAATTCAGTGAGAGTTCATTTGAGTGCTATTGCAGCTTCTTTCAAGCCTCTAAATGCGAGATTTATGAGAGGCCTTCTTTTAACTAAGCCTCCCATTAAGCCACCACCGGTGGCATGGGGCTTAAATTTGGTTCTTGGGCAGCTTATGAAACCGCCTTTTGAACCATTAGCCACTACCGTCCTTGAAATTCCTTTACTGGAAGGTCATCTTTCTTATTGCAATCACATCAGCACGTTGCATCAGTGAATTGCAAGCATTGGTGGCTGATAAGAACATAAGATATGCCATACTGGGTCAGACCAAGGTCCATCAAGCCCCGTATTCTGTTTTCCAACAGTGGCCAATCTAGGTCATACGTACCTAGCAGTTTTCCCCAAGGGACACAGGTTCCACAATGCTTGTATTGGTTCAAGCATTGATATCCTGGGTCCCTTCTTAATAATGGTTTATGGACCTTTCCTCCAGGAACTTGTCCAAACCTTTTTTAAACCCAGCTACACTAACAGCCTTTACTACATCCTCCGGTAACAAATTCCAGAGTTTGATTACACGTTGAGTGAAAAAATATCTTAAATAGTTTACCCTGTAGCTTCATTGCATGTCCCCTAGTCTTTCTATATTCTGATAAGGTAAACAATCGATCTACGTTTACCCGTTCCACTCCGTTCATTAATTTATAGACTTCTATCATATCTCCCCTCAGCCGTCTCTTTTCCAGGTTAAAGAGCCCCAACCTTTTTAGCCTTTCTTCATAGGAGTAGTCTTCCATCCCCTTTACCATTTTGGTGGCTCTTCTTCTGAACCTTTTTCTAAAATCCTTATAAAGGTTCCATCATGATAAGGTAGTCCTTAGGTCTCATCCACACTTTATGCCAAAGGTGGTGTCACCTTTTCATTTAAACCAAGCGGTTTACCTTCCTATATTCTTCCCAAGGCCTCTGGCCTCAAATGCAGAAAGAAATCTTCATACTTTGGACTGTAAAAGGGCTTTGGCCTTTTACTTGCAAAGGACACAGCAACATAGAAAGTCCTCTCAACTCTTTGTTGCTTTTGATCATAGTCATTTGTGACTTCCAGTCTCCAAAAGAACACTGTCCATCTGGATTACACAGTGTATTTCTTTTGCCTATGAGAGTAAGAACCTTCCTCTTGAAGGCCATGTCACAGCTCACAATGTGAGAGCCATGGCACCTCCATGCTCATCTTCACTCTGTGTCTATCGATGACATCTGTCGAGCAGCTACTTGGGCCTCGGTTCATACCTTCACAGGCCCATTATTGCTTAGACAAGGACTTCCCGCCGGGATGCCTTGTTTGGTCAGGCTGTTCTTCAACACCTGTTCCAATACTTAATCAACTCATACCCACCATCCCTGGTAGGATGCCAGAGATCCATGGGGGGAAGTGGAGCCCTTTCACAAGGGCACACAACTTCTGGGGTTTCTCTCTGGCATCTGCAGCTAGGGAGTCCCCATATGTGAAGACTACATTCCTGCTTGTTCCTGGAGATAGCATAGTTATTCACCAGGTGATCTCCGGGAACAGCAGGAATTTAGTCTTCAAACCAACCCACCTCCCCTAGGAGTTGTATCTCTCTATCTCTCTCTCTCTTTTCCCTCCCTCTCTCTTTGTCTCAGCTTTAAACTTAACTGGAGAGGGACAGTTGGGAAAGGCGGGAAGGCAGCATGCAGGCCCTGTAGGATGCTCCCAAAAGCTTCCTATTGGATGCTGGGAGCGTTCCCACGCAGGCTCCATCGGTACGACGATACCCATATGTGAAGGACTAATTCCTGCTGTTCCCCGGAGATCACCTGTTACAGGTGAGTAACTATGCTTTCTTGCTCATAGAGCGGGCATTGATGAGGAAACAAGATAGCGTGTGTATGTCAAGTTTATTTGTAATGGGTGGACTGGGGATGGTAGAAAGGCGAATGGGAGTTAATTTGTCTGGGCCATATTTCAAGTTGTATGTGGGTCTATATCTTATGCAAGAGTATGTGAGTCTGAAAAGGTTATAGATAATGGGAATGAATTGTTGCTGTGTTTGATATAGGGCTTGGCCTTGGACTAGGATGCATAAAATGATGGAGAAAATATATAGATTCCAAATGTAGTATGTGTTTGTCATGACTGCAATGAGGGTTCAGTAATGAGGAGGTTATGAAGCTGGAAGGATATAACAAGAGTTGCTGTGTAAGGATTAGTGCACGAAGGAATGGGGTATATTGGGGATGAATGGTTGGTTGGATAAGGTCAGGAAGGAGTGTGTAAAATTGAGGTCATAATAGGTCTAAAGGTAGTAGGAAAAGCAGTGGTAAAACATTCTGAAGGTATTTTGTTACTTATCAAGTACAATTGGTAATATAGAGCGGTTATTGTCTGCTAGGAGCAGGTACAAAACAATGTTGTTCAAAATAAGTACAACTGTGCTTTGAGAGGTGGAAGCTTAAGTATAATCAGTATTATAGAGCAGCAGTTGTTTGCAAGGAGCAAATACAAAACAATGTTCAGAAATAAGTACAACTGAGCTTTAGGAAGTGAAAGCTTACACTTTGGAGCCCGCCAGGCGTGGGCGTGCCTAGCTACAGTGTTGAATTTATAATAGAGTAGAGATTAGGGACGGCTAGGGCAGCGCCTCACTGATTGGGTGCCTTGACTATGAGCAGGAAGGAGCTTACCTTGTAGCTCCTTGCTAATGCCTCTATCAGTCCAGCATGGTGGAGGAGAAAAAGGCTGGTTTCAAGCAGCTTTTTAAGCAGTCCCAGAGCAGATTTGTGCAGCGCCGTACTGATTGGGTGCCTTGACTGGGAGCAGGGAGGAGCTTACCTCCTTGCTAATACTCGATCAGTCCGGCGTGGTGGAGGAGAAAGAGTACTTGGATGGGAGATCACCTTGGAATACTGCGACAGGAAAGACTACCAGGCCTTCCTTAGTCTACTTCCTGTCACAGTCTGCCAAGAAAACCCAGGGCTTGGGTCGCCAGGAGTTCTGCATTGACCCAATGGCACACATTGCATTGCAAGATATATTGTTTGAATTTGGGTGAAAGACTTTTCTATGTTGTGAGGGAAGGAACTTTTGTTTTCATGTCTGGTGAACTTATCCCGTGATAGAAATGATTTCCTCCTGTTTTTAAAATCATCCACAGTAGACTTCTGTGAAACCTTGCTGTTTTATTGTTAGGATTTAACCTAGACAGACACAGGCCCTGGCTTAATTAGTGGACCATTTTCTTGTCTCGCTGCAAGTTTATATAATAGTGTTGTATTAGAATTCTTCAAGTAAATACCCAATTTCTTCTTCGCTCTATTACACAGGACTCGACAAATACCAGATTTGCTATGGCGACCATAGATTTGCATCTGGCACTTGGGATTTACTTGCTGTCACCCTCCCCCTCTTAACAAAGATCATGATCGCAGGGCAAGAACTGGCCGCCCGAGATGGGATCCCTGCGGGCAGACAGCTTACATCGGGGGCCGCGGATCGCAACCATCCCCTTCTCTTCTGCCCACAGGAGATCAGATCCCCATGGGCAGAACAGGTGGAGAAGGCCAGTATCGCTTCTTAGAAGGCAGAAGAGAGCTGATGTGGGCAGCAATTAAAACTAAAAGTTAGATGGGAGGGAGGGAGGGGGGAATAAAACTGCAAAAACATAAAGAAGCCAGTAACAAAAACAAAGGAAAGAGGATGGGGGAATTGGGGAGAGGGATGGGATAGCTAGGAGGGAGGGAGAAGGGGAGAGAGTCTGAAACAGAGAGTGGAGATGGGTTGGAGGGAGGAAGGAAGAGTGCAAGGTGCTGGATGTTGATGGGATGAAATCATGGGGACAAAAGGGCACAATGCATATTTGCCGAAAGATGCATTCCCTTCCCCCTAAAACACACACACAAGCACCCCACATCATACACTTATATACACAGACACCTCACCTCCGTAGGACAGACATACATCCTGTCTTCACATTACGTGCACATGCACACATATAGGCATCTCACCTGTACAACTGCGCACACATACACGTTTCACCCACAAACACGGGCATCTCACCTCTGCACATCAAATGCATAGGCTCCCCAGCTCTTCTGCACACACACACATACACCGCAGCCCTGCACCCCTCCCACACAAAGGCACCCACCGCCACATCCTGTGCAGAGCCACACACCACACACCCACATAGACACTCGATATCTGAAACTATAACTGTTGTATTTAAAGATGGCGCACAGTGTGGGAACACTGGCACTGGGCTCTGGAGACTTGAGAACATGAGACCATCGCAAGAGATAACTTGGGGTGGTGGGGGGGCAGGAGGGGTTTGCAAACACTTGCGCATAAGATTTTGGGCTGGTTCCTAAATCGGCACAAAATTTGTCAAGTCCTGCTATAAAAATATGGAACATTTATGCGTCACAGAAACCTTATTTTATAGTAAAGGAAAATTATCCTAATATTTTTGTCTAGAAGCCTTTTATCAGTGTGGTTTCTTCTATTGATATTGATGTGCCATGATGAAGTATATTACTTTTTTTGTGTTGCTAATATGTCTTGGTCATTTATTTATATACATATTTTCTCCTTGAGCGTGAACTCTTATCAAATTGTAATCATCATCAGGTGATGGAGCCTCTTGTCTTGAAATATCTGAGATGGCTTTGTTTGGCAGAGTGATGCATTATCTCTTGTATCCTAGTTTTTCATATTTTGTGATTGTGTTTTGGTTTTGATATATTGTATTTTGACCATAATAATTATGGTTGGTTGGTCTTTCTGTCAATAAAAGTTTAAGGAAAAAAAAAATAAATCAATTTCCGGTTTATCCAGCTAGACCAGGCCAGATGATGGAGAAAACACTGGAGAACTTCCAGCGATTACAGGATTGGTGCAGCTTGGGGCATCCTTTAGTGTTTCTCTGTCTTCAGGTGATGGTGGTTGCTGGACTGGTGAAACAGCATTTTTGGTTTTGCATTGAGGCTTCTACTCTCAGCCGTTTCCCAGTTGAACTGTAGGCTTTGTCCTGGGGCTCCTGGAACACCAGTCTGAGAGTTGCCTTTCCTGACTGAACCTGGTTGGTTGAGCAAGTCTTTGGGTCATGGCTCCCGCTGAACTCTGGTCTGGCTAAGCCTGGGTTGGGGGGTCAGGTATAATCCATCCTGGTGGCTAAGGGTTTGGTCCCCTCTCCCCATTTGTTCTTTTTTCTCGAGCTGCTCCCTCCCATCCCCCTGTGCTTACTCCTTCCCTCAAAACGTCCTGTCCTCCCCTGTTTGGCTTAGAGTTCTTAAACAATAATCCCTTACAACTGAATTATAGCACTCCTGAACCAAAGCAGTTTTTGACCATTTGTAAGGGTCTCTCGCTCTATTACCAGGCCAACCGCATGTTCAGTTTTAAACCTACTGATCTTTTTGCATTCAAAAGCACTCTAATGTGATTCTCTCTTCTCTTCATTTTCTTCCCAGGAAATCCTGGATTCCTTAGCAGAACTATACTCACTGTTGCAAGAGGAGGACATGTGGGCTGGCCTGTGGCAAAAACGCTGCAAATTTCCGGAGACGACACTGCTATTGCATATGAGCAGCATGGCTTCTTTGAACAGGTATATATGGCTTTGGTGAAGAAGGGTAGTCAGACGAATAAGACACAAGAATGTGTGTAGTGGTGATTCTGACCGTGTTGTCACTTCTTTTGTATCTTGTTAGGACAATCAAATATTTTTAAAATTATTTTAATGTTTATTTCCAAATCGTCCTGCTGGATCTGTCCAGACAAGTATTTTGTGTTTCCTACCAGCAGACTGGTGGAGACAAAGAACCAATGAAAAGCCCAGGTTCAGTGACATCACTCCTATGCCTCTATTCACCTCGGGCCATCAGACGACGATTCAGTATTCCTTGTCTCCAGCAGATTGTGAATGGATTTTCTCCTCTCTAAAGAAAATTTGAGGATTGAGAGGAAAAGATTGATTAACACTCATGAATAACCACCTTGAGGTTGACTGACTCACTTCAGCGCGATGTGGAAGGCTCCACCCGACTGGCTTCTTTTTGATAGCCATAGGAGGAGAGAAAATTGGTTCAGCTCCACACTCTTATTATGATAAGAGGCCTGTTGAGCAACCAGAAAAGTGGAAGGATTTAAAAGGATCTGGAAGAGTGCAAGCAGCCTCGCACAACCTTGATGCCCCCTCCCTTCTGTGTTCTCACCTGCTCTCTCCCGAAGATTGCAGAAGGCTCTCTGAGGGATCTGCCTGCCAGCCACTTTAAATGCAGTGCTGGGCAAAAGCCAGTGAAAGAGGTATCATGGGAGTAGGCTGAGGTCCGGCATGGATTCCCTCTGCCTGGAAACTCTCGGGGGGGTGAGTATCAAGGCTTGATCCCTCGTCATTGTCCTTGTGGGGGTTCTGCCAATTCCATCTGTATGGGATGCAATTAGGAGGTAGAAGCTGCCTGATGACCATTCATTGGTGCGCAGTTATGGGGGTTTCCTGCCGGTTTTTCTGGGCATGTGTTAGTAGTCCTTTTCTCAGATGTGTGCCTGGTGGTCCGGTGGTCTGTACAATCGCGTTGTCTGGCCCAAGTGGTTGTCCCAAAATGCATTCCTACCCTAGAAGCTTGTAACAAGTATAATTGGCAGTAAAAGGGCGCAGTTAACACACAAAAAAACAACACCACAAACGCCTTTGGGCTGCCGCAGCCTGTTAGCACATAGGCGTGTTGTGATACTGCAGCACTAAGATAACTCTCGTGTCTTCTTCCAGGAAACATTTAGCCTGTGGCAAGCAAGGTGTCTCAATCTCTCGGATTCTGGACTCTGCTGCTTCTGGCACATGAACAGAAGGGCCTCCTGCTTCTCCCCTGCTCTCCTCATCCCCTTGCTCTCGCCCCTTCTTTCAGCCGGGGGATGCCCATTAGTCCATCTTGGGCCTGGCCTCAGGGCAACAAGTGACGGTTTTTTTTTTTGGGGGGGGGGGGGGGGTGGCTGTTTGTTGGCCGCTGTGGGGGGAACGGATATTCAAGTACCAGTTGGAGGTTTTCCGGTTACGCATGCTGTGAACCGCTCATCCCCCTTTGGGGGGGGGGGGGGGGGTGGGGGGGAGGGGGCAGGGGGGCCTGTTGGACTCTGGTTGTTGGGGGGTCATTTCTGAGAGGTAGGAGTCTTCTTGGACTCTGGATTTGTCCTATCGCTGGAATTCTTTCTTTTTTTGTGCAGCAAGGGCCTGGTCTCTTGCTAGTATGGAAATTCAGACCGTCTGTGGTCTCTGGGCGCCCCCAGGTGCAGTCTCATGCGGGGCAGTGCGGAGAGTGGAAATGCCTTTTTGATTGCCTTTGGTCCTTAAGTGTCCCGCTGAGGTGGAGTGCTCCCCTGAAGGTGGTAAAGTCAGCTGGGAGGGCTGTCTGAGAATTTTGACTATAGGACTTGGGATTCCAGTATGGCTTCGGTATTGGGCTCTGTCATGGATGCAGAAGTACTCCTCACTTTCAGGAGATTGTTGTGGAGGAGGCCGTATATGTGATCTGCCTATTTCCGCAGAATGGAGGAGCTGGTGGGCGTTGATTGGGGCCATGGTCTGCATCCACCTTGAACTTGATTGATGGCTTCGGAAACGGAGCTAGTGAGCTGAATGGTTCACCCACATCTGATTCAAGGGGTTCTAAAATCCACTACTGTCTTTTCCCCATTCCGCTGGATGTGATCCAAGGATATGATTGGTTTTATTGGGAATGGGACTCTCTCCCTGATGTTTTCCCCTCGGCTAAAAGGGTTTAACAGGGTATGTAAGAAGATCTCTGACTCTCCTGGAATTGAATGGTTTTGGGCATTCTGCCAAGGTGGAGGCACAGGTTACAGCAGTTATCAGATCAGACTACTACTCTTGTGGAAGGCGGATTGGCCTTAAAACATTTTCTGGACCGTAAGGTCTGGCTTCAATCTCCAGGAAATCAAGCAGGAATGAGTCTTCACATATGGGTACGTCGGTACCGAGGGTGACGGGAGTCTTGCGGCGGGGAACGGCACGGGCCCAGCGTCCAATCAGAACGCTTTTGGGAGGGCATTCCCTCAGGCATCACCTGCCGTGCTGCCTCTCTCCCGCCCCCCGACTCTTTTCCAACTGTCTCTCTTCAGTTTTCCGTTTTTCCGCGGAGCCGGCAGGAGTCGTCCTCCCTGTCACTGCAGAAACTTTTTTCTTTAATTCTTGTTTTCCTTCTGTGGGTCGCGGCTGTTTTCCTCCTTCAAATTCTCCTTCCCCCCTTCTTCTTTCTTCCCTTTCCCTTTTTTCCCTTCCTTTCCCTTCCCCCCCCGCCTCCACCGGGTTACCGCCGGTGGGTTTTTTGTGCTTTTCTTTTTCTCAAACTCAAGGAGAGTTTTCCTCTCAGTTTTCTGTCTTTAAAATGTTTTTGGGCCTATAAGGCCTCTTCTCCATCATGGAGCCTCTTTCTTCTCCTAAGAAGTGCGCCTTAACTGTAGGAAATACAGGTGTCTTTTTAGACTTCCAATAACTGGTGTCTAACCTGTTTTGGGTCCCTGACCCCTTTCCTCCGAGAGCCATTTAGGGTTGTGGGGAGGGGGGGGGGGGGGGGGGGGGGTGGGGGGGGGGCGATAATTTTATGAGGAAGAAGATTTGCCTTTTCGAGTTTCCCGGATACCGAGTTCCCTTTCCAATGTCAGGGACGCGACCATTTCTCTCTCTAGAGGATCAGGTAACCCACAAACAGTCTGTTAGAGGACTAGCCAAATCCATCCTTGGTGTAGGTCTCATGCCAAGCATGATGACGGGCTCGTGGCCTTGCCCTCAAAAAACCCTATTGGCTTTAAAACCCCAGGCGGGAGTCTTCGGTTCCCTCCAAAGCATTTCAGGGGTTTCAGGTTTGTTCCTCCTGGGGCTCACCCCTCACAGAACATACCTGAGCGGCATGCTCGGTGGTGGCAATCCGCCTTTGAGCGGTACCGATAATACCCGCCGGCAAATCGGGCAAAACAACCCCCCCCGGTGGTTGAGTGATTCCCCTCCTCACGCAGGGATCGTAATCTGGCTGTTCCCAGGGTAAACCTTGTACCATCGGAAGCCCGATCGATGACGTCCCAGATTGACTTTCCAGTTATCGGTCAGCATCACTCGCCGATAACGACCACAAACGACGCCGGTACCACGCCCTCCAGACATGCATCGATAGACTCGCTTCCGTCGATGTCCGAGTCTGGAATCCCATATCTAGTCTGGAAGACTGCGTACCGACGCGTCTCGGAACCACCGATGCTACCGGGTTCCGGATGCGTACGGTTGTCGAGGATACTCTCCAAGAGTTTTTGGTTCCCTCGGTCACCGTTAGCAGACCTTGACGCAAGCCCCTTCCTACGATGGTCTGCCTTCTATGTTCGGTAACCCTGCCTCTCCGATTCCTGGGCCCATAACCGACCGGTACCGGTATCCGTAAGCCTCCGGTGTTTCCGGGTAGTAACATCGGGACCAAACTACTTCCATGGCCTTTTTTCACAACCAGATCGCTGATTTCGCTCCTTTCCTATACATAGTTTGGATTCGATAATATACCTGGCATGGACGAATGCAGTACTACTGACGGTCTCAAGTCATAACCGCCAGTAGCCAGTATTCCATCCACACACTAGGGCTCTTCCTTCACGGTTCGCTTTTGTTCCTGCACCCCCCCAGCAAATCCGGTCCGGTTCCCCAGCGATAGTTCTTCACTAACTTAACTTTTTAGCGCTTTCCCAGGATGGTTCCCATGTGGAGATCCTTCTTTTTCAGAAATTTCTCCTTGACGGGCTAACAATTCCTTGCTATTCCTATCCCTGGCTATGATCCTAACACACGGCTCTTCTGGGGGAAAAGGAAAATAGAATGCACCTTTACATTATTCTTTGTAGGATCTTCTTCTGAAAATATGGGAATACACTCCTTTAAGATGTTTTCCTCACCTTCTTCTAGGCTACAGCAACTGGATCTCTTCTGTATCAGGTGCCCCCCTCTCCAGGGTTTCAAAATACTCAACAACTTCTTTCCCATCATTCCATTGTAGTGGAATCATCAATGAGGAAGGTCAAGGCAAGATAACATTCTTCTTATCATTAGCCGCCAGGGTCTTTGTTCTATAACACTGGATGCTTTTGGACGTCAACCTTTCCGTCATCTATGCTGGCAACAAGGATTTCTCTCATATATTTGTTTATATGAGTCTATCCCTTCAGTAGGTCAACAAGAGAAATTATCTATCTCTTTGACTCCTTTTCTACCTCCTCTATCTACTTTTCTCCTTTTTCCTTTCTATCAGAGAGCCCCAAGGCTGCAGACTATTCCCCTCACCTCACGTCTAGTCATAGCCAAAATAGTTCTTGGTTTCTTCTTTCTTCTTCTTTCTTCTTTCTCTCCTTTTTTCCTTGGCGTGACTCCTTTGAGTCTATTAGCGTACCCTCTGCTATAATACCATAGGCGCACGACGTAGAGCCTGGCTCCAAGCTAGGGGAGACTTGAACAGATGGGCACAACAAAGACTGGGTTATACCCCTTGCGCTACTGAGAAAATCTCTTCAATGGGGAATCTTTTAACCACACTCAGGTTGCTCATTGCTTTGGGGGTCCACTGACCTTCCTTTCCTTTCCCTGTTTCTGAGCCTATCCTAAGCCTTCTCCTTTTTCTCCTTCCCCAGT
>CM066044.1:17315409-17446539 GCA_033557465.1 Ichthyophis bannanicus
CTTTCAGAAATTTGCCATATTTGATGCATTTGTCAAGGTTTCAAATTCATTTAAGTGTCTGATTCATTCCTATTATATTTACCTGTACTGTTACTTTTTTTGAAAGTATTAATTATAAAATTGCTTAAATTATTTTTCCACTCCTGTTAATTATTTAGCTAAGTCAATTCATCAGATTAAGTTAGCTGGACAGTCAGTAATGCACCCATTCAAAACGTCCTGGGGAGAACACTATCAGTTTAAATTTAGGTCATGCGTTTTCATTGATAGTGCAAAGCGAGCTATAGTCAGGTAAAGGAGATACTTATTGTACCTTAAATCTTGGCTTTCGGATAGCTTTAAAGACCTATTTTTAAACTAGGTAACCCTATAAGACTGTCTGTAGTAGTTTACCCTTTTTTGATCATGTGGTGTCTGGTCCTTTTAAAAATAAGAGTTAATTTTCAAAAGAGTTACCAGTTTTTTGCTGCTGGTATAAAGATTCTGCAATCCAGAAACTGAAAACCAATTGGAAACTGGATTTTGGGCTTCATTTTTCAGAGTAAGTGGTTGATTAGATTTATATGATAGACTGACAAAGAACATAATTCTTTAAGTGCTAGCCTGCAGAAAAATGGGTATAAAAATTTCTATCGCTGATATTGCTATCCAGAATGAACCTGCTCTGAGCTGATTTGTGAAGCTAAGCAGGGCTGGGCCTGGCTAGTATTTTATTTTATTTATTTCCTTTGACTTGTTATATCGCTTTTTCTAAGGCGGTTTGCATAGAACAGAACCAGTTACATATAACAGTATAACTATGTACAGATCATAACAGTTAACTTTGTACAGAAAACCTTAAACATAGCAATATTACAATGTCGGCGATAAGAATTGACAATGGAGGAGGAGCACATTGGGATTAATGAGTCAGGATCAGTGGGGAAAGGTTTTATTCTTTTATGGTGTGGACTGAGTTTGATTTTTTTTTTTTGGGGGGGGGGAAGGGTTAGGGGGTTGCCAGAGTGTTTTGTGAAGAGGTGGGTTTTTAATTTTTTGCGGAAGGTGGAAAGGTCCCGTGGGTCTCTTAAGTCAGACGGAAGTTCATTCCATATTGTGGTCGTGTAGTGAGAGAAGGCTCTATTGTTTTGTTACTTTGTTGGATCTGCGGTAGTGTGGTGAAATTCTTAGTTTGTTTTTATTGTTCTCTCACTTTGGTCGTGTTTCTTCTTGCAAATTGATTAGGGAGGAGAGGTGTGAAAGGGCAACTTGTCTGAGGAGCTTGAAGGTTGTCATAATTATCCTGTAGTATATTTGGCTTTGTATAGGAAACCAGTGTAATTAATATAGGACCAGAGTGATGTGTCCCGAGATGTTTGTGTGTGAGACTATATGTGCAGCAGCAGCAGCATGGGGGCACTTTGGAGTGGTCTGATATTCTCCATGGCTATCCCTTGAAAAGCGCGTTTACACTAATCAAAATGTGGTGTAATTAAGGCCTGAAACACCTGATCTGAAGTCGTTGGATGGATAAAAGAGGGTGTAGGGTGTTTAACAGTATTTTCCAGGAACAAGGAATGTAGTCTTCACATATGGGTATCGTCGGTACCGACGGAGCCTTGCGCGGGAACGCTCCCCAGCGTCCAATAGGAAAGCTTTTGGGAGCATCCCACAGTGCCTGCGTGCTGCCTTCCCGCCATTCCAACTCTCCCTCTTCAGTTCTTCGTTTTCCACGGAGCCGACAGGTCGCATACCCTGTCACCGCAGAAAATTGTTTTGTTGTTCTTTATTTTTTGTGGTCGCGTCTGCCTTCATTCGACGCCTACCGGTACCACTGGATCTCTTTTCTTCTTTTCTCTAAAAAAAATATCTATCTATATCTATATCTATATATATCTATATATATATATCTATATACATATATATATATATAAGAGAGAGAGAGAGATATAGATATAGATCTTTCTGAAGTACTTTTCTTCAGAGGCCTTTTCCCTCTCAGTGCTAGGCGCCATTTTGGGCACTAGGCCCATTTTTCTTTTAAAATGGAAAAAACAGCTAATGGTTTTAAAAAATGTTCTAAGTGTGGCGGTACCATATCCGACACCCATGACTGGTGTCTCAAATGTTTAGGACCTGACCATTCTCCATTGGACTGTCTCTCTTGTAGAAAGATGATCAAGGGGTGCCTGCAGAATAGAGCTGCAAAACCCGGTACCCTTTTTGCCACAGATGCAATGTCCGTTGCATCAACGTCTTCCAGGGCTTCATCTTCCTCCCATGGATCTCGCTCGGGTAACTAAACATAAGTCTCAAAGACTAGCCGGTCCTCAAAGGGTAGATCTCCTTCCAAGTATCGAGATGCCATCGGCGTTGCCCTTGTGGAAAGTTCACCAGCAAAACAGCCCCGGCAGGAAACTTCGGCTTTCAAAGCACTAATGGGGCTCCAGAATGTTCTCGAGGCTTCCACCTCTGCCGAACTACTGGTGCCATGCTCTGGGGTCCCTGCCGTTTCTTCTGGTACCGACACCCAAGCATCGGCAGGAGCAATAGATCAAAGATTTCTCGCTATCGAACACAGTCTAGCGGCTCTTCTAATGGCTTCGGTACTGCTGAAACCGCTTCAGACTGTTCAACAGGCACCAGTACTGACACTGGTACCGAAACCGACTGCACCGGCCTCAGCAGGTATACCCCCCATGCCGAGTCTAGAGTTAATCTCTGGTATCGAAACATCGGTACTGAGACACCTCGATACCGACTTCAATCGATACCGGTACCGTGCCTTGCACGAACATCGGGATCAGAGATATTTTGAATCCTACAATTCCGATGACTCCGATGACTCTGCCGATACCAGAGCAGATCTTCCGGAGCATCCATCTCCTTCTCCTCAGCATAGAATGTCTCCTCCAGAGGACATGTCCTTCCAGGATTTCATACGTGATGTGGCTCGAGGCCTTGCAATCATGGTGACTTCTGAAAAGGAGCCTAGAGCAGAAGAGTTAGAAATTCTTCAATACCCTAAGGCTCCTAAAGAGGCAGCTACTCTGCCCATTCATAAGATCCTTCATGATCTCATGCTGAGAATGTGGGAAACTCCTTTAACTACATCTCCACACTCTCAGAGACTCATTACCATGTACAGAGTTCCACCTTGTCCTGGCTTTCAGAAGACTTGGTTACCACACCATTCAATGGTAGTGGAATCGGCCATGTGTAGGATAAAGAGTGCAAAAAGACATTCTTCCAATCCTCCAGGCCGCAAGTTCAGGACTCTCGATGCCTTCCAGGCCGCAAGTCCAGACCGCAAGTCCAGGACTCTCGATGCTTCCAAGCTTCCATGCTCTCAGCTAGAATCGGCTCATACATCCTATACATGGGGATGTTCCTCAAAGAGGTTACAGGATGCTTGGAGCTTATGAGCCCTCCTTCTTCCTGATGATAAAAGACAGGATTTTCTTGCTCTAGTCAGACATGCTCAAGATGTTTCCATGTTTGTAAATCGTGCAGCCTTTGATTGCTTTGAATGCATCAGCAGAACCTCTGCTATATTTTTATTTTATTTATTTATTTACATTCTCTTATATACCGCGCTATTCTGCATCAGTGCGGTTACAATGAACAAACTGAAATTACATTGAACAGGGCATTATAACTTGGAGATAACTATTTTTTACAGGGAACATGGGCTATGGAGTCTATCCATTGGTGTATGGAGTATATCCATTGGTGCACAGCATATTGCCTGGCTTCAGGCATCAGACTTTGAAATTTGGGTACAAGATAAACTGGGAAACATTCCTTGCACAGGAGAAAATCTCTTGGCAAGAATTGGCAAAAAAAAAGCTAATGAACTCTGACAATATCACCTTGGACAGGTTGTCAGTCTACAGCCAACCCAACAAAGAAAAGATCTAATAAAAAACCCTTTTTCAACAAGAAAAGGAAGTTTTATCCTTCTTATACCCAGCAGGGTCACTGTCCAGTTCATGTTGCCCAAAAGGGACAACAACAACAGACTAGACAACAGAAGAAACCAAAAGTCCCAAGAGCTCAGCAAGCTCAGCCTCCTCAGGGGCTTTGACTCTTTTCTAGAGAACTTAGCCTTCCTGCCCCTGCAGGGTCCAGAACCCTCTACCATCCCCGGCAGGTTATGTCATTTTGCCACCAGATGGCACCAAATAGCATTAGAAAATTGGACTCTGTCCATTGTACGAGAGGGCTACAGACTTCATTTTCACAGCATGCCCCCTCCTACAATCATAAGACAGTTCAATTCTCAGACCCCTGTTGCCAATCTTCTGAGTCGGGAGGTCACAACACTTCTTGCTCAAGGAGCAATAGAAGAGGTACCCATCAACAGGGTACAGGGTTCTGTTCCCCCTATTTTCTCATCCAAAAGAAAACAGGAGGACACAAACCCATTTTGGACCTCGGAGAATTGAACAAATATCTGTTTCAAGAAAAATTCAGGATGATTTCTCTAGGAACACTTCTGCCATACCTTCAGAGTCAGGATTGGCTATGTTCTCTAGATCTCAAGGATGCGTAAACTCATGATCTCATCTATCCAACTCATCGAAAGTTCCTTCGCTTTCTATTTCAAGGGAAGCACTACCAATACAGGGTTCTTACTTTTGGCCTGGACTCGGCACCAAGGGTGTTCACAAAATGCATGGCTGTGGTGGCAGCATTTCTTCGCACCCTAGGAATATTCGTCTTCCCTTACTTAGACGACTGGCTCATTCGAGCCCCTTCAGAGCCAGAGGCCAGGATTTCTCTTTCGCACAATGCGCATCCTTCAGTATTTGGGACTTGTCATAAACTTCCCAAAATCCAACCTTGCTCCCACTCAGTCTCTAGAGTTTATAGGAGCTCTGCTGGATACCAGACAGACAAGGGCCTATCTTCCACAGCCCCGCTGCCTTCGCATTGTGCAGTTAGCTTTCCAAGCAGTGCTAAAGCCTCACCTCACTGCTCGGGAAATGTTACAGTTGCTAGGCCACATGGCATCCACCGTGCATGTGGTTCCTTATGCTCGCCTCCATATGAGGGCAGCCCAGCGGACTTTATCCACTCAATGGACTCAGGCATCAGGTTGCCTGTCAGACAAAATAACAAACTCAGATCGTCTTATTTTGTCCCTCCAATGGTGGCAGTCACCACCAAAACCTTTTGGTGGGGTCCCCTTTCCAACAATCCCCACCCCAAGCCACTCTGACAACAGATGCCTCACAGGTGGGTTGGGGAGCCCACCTGCAAGGCCTCTCTACCCAGGGTACCTGGACTCTACAGGAGACCTATCTACACATCAATCTCCTGGAACTCAGAGCAATCTTCCTTGCTCTTCGAGTATTCCACACCCAGCTCAGCTACAAAACAGTCCTAGTTCAAACGGACAATCAAGTAGCCATGTTCTATGTGAACAAGCAGGGCAGAACAGGCTCTCTGTCGCTATGCAATGAAGCTTTACGACTATGGGCCCTCGCCAGAGAGCATCAGATTCAACTCCTTGCGGTGTATCTTCCAGGCATTCAAAACTCTTGGGCAGACAGACTCAGTCGAGTTCTGCTTCCACACGAATGGTCTCTCCATGCAGACCAGGTGGCCAAAATTTCCAAATTTGGGGAACCCCGGACATAGACTTCTTCGCAAGTCCGCTGAATGCCAAACTTCCCCGGTTCTGTTCCAAAATTCCAGCTCAGGGTTGTCAGGCCAGGGATGCTTTCCTCCTCCATTGGGGCCAGGACTTCCTGTATGCCTTTCTACCCATTCCCCTAATTCCCAAAACCCTGTTCAAGCTTCAGAGACAGAGGTCATATGAGTCTCATAGCTCCACATTGGTTATGTCTCTCTCAAGCTCCACCTCTGGAGTTAGGATCTGCTCCAGATCTCCTTTCTCAGGAGGACGGGATGCTGTGGCATCCCAATCTCCAGTCTCTGCATCTCAGGGCCTGGTTGCTGAAAGCCTAGAACTTCACGGTCTTAACCTTTCTCAGCAGGTAAAGGATATTCTTTATGCTTCCAGGAAGCCTTCCACAAGACGCTCTTATGCTTTCAAGTGGAAAAGGTTTACCATATGGTGCTCGCAGAAGGGTCTTAAACCTCTTGCGAGACCTCTGGAATCATTACTGGAGTATCTCCTTCATTTGTCTAATGCAGGGCTTAAGACCAATTCAGTGAGAGTTCATCTGAGTGCTATTGCAGCTTCTTTCAAGCCTCTAAATGCGAGATTTATGAGAGGCCTTCTTTTAACTAAGCCTCCCATTAAGCCACCACCGGTGGCATGGAGCTTAAATTTGGTTCTTGGGCAGCTTATGAAACCGCCTTTTGAACCATTAGCCACTACCTCCTTGAAATTCCTTTACTGGAAGGTCATCTTTCTTATTGCAATCACATCAGCACGTTGCATCAGTGAATTGCAAGCATTGGTGGCTGATCCTCCGTATAAAAGGTTCCATCATGATAAGGTAGTCCTTAGGTCTCATCCACACTTTATGCCAAAGGTGGTGTCACCTTTTCATTTAAACCAAGCGGTTTACCTTCCTATATTCTTCCCAAGGCCTCATGCCTCAAATGCAGAAAGAAATCTTCATACTTTGGACTGTAAAATGGCTTTGGCCTTTTACTTGCAAAGGACACAGCAACATAGAAAGTCCTCTCAACTCTTTGTTGCTTTTGATCATAGTCATTTGGGACTTCCAGTCTCCAAAAGAACACTGTCCATCTGGATTACACAGTGTATTTCTTTTGCCTATGAGAGTAAGAACCTTCCTCTTGAAGGCCATGTCACAGCTCACAATGTGAGAGCCATGGCAACCTCCATGGCTCATCTTCACTCTGTGTCTATCGACGACATCTGTCGAGCAGCTACTTGGGCCTCGGTTCATACCTTCACAGCCCATTACTGCTTAGACAAGGACTCCCGCCGGGATGCCTTGTTTGGTCAGGCTGTTCTTCAACACCTGTTCCATACTTAATCAACTCATACCCACCATCCCTGGTAGGATGCCAGAGATCCATGGGGGGAAGTGGAGCCCTTTCACAAGGGCACACAACTTCTGGGGTTTCTCTCTGGCATCTGCAGCTAGGGAGTCCCCATATGTGAAGACTACATTCCTGCTTGTTCCTGGAGATAGCATAGTTATTCACCTATAACAGGTGATCTCCGGGAACAGCAGGAATTTAGTCTTCACAACCAACCCACCTCCCCTAGGAGTTGTATCTCTCTATCTCTCTCTCTCTTTTCCCTCTCTCTTTGTCTCAGCTTTAAACTTAACTGGAGAGGGACAGTTGGGAAAGGCGGGAAGGCAGCATGCAGGCCCTGTAGGATGCTCCCAAAAGCTTCCTATTGGATGCTGGGGAGCGTTCCCACGCAGGCTCCGTCGGTACCGACGATACCCATATGTGAAGACTAATTCCTGCTGTTCCCGGAGATCACCTGTTACAGGTGAGTAACTATGCTTTCTTGCTCATAGAGCAGGCATTGATGAGGAAACAAGATAGCGTATGTATGTCAAGTTTATTTGTAATGGGTGGACTGGGGATGGTAGAAAGGCGAATGGGAGTTAATTTGTCTGGGCCATATTTCAAGTTGTATGTGGGTCTATATCTTATGCAAGAGTATGTGAGTCTGAAAAGGTTATAGATAATGGGAATGAATTGTTGCTGTGTTTGATATAGGGCTTGGCCTAGGACTAGGATGCATAAAATGATGGAGAAAATATATAGATTCCAAATGTAGTATGTGTTTGTCATGACTGCAATGAGGGTTCAGTAGTGAGGAGGTTATGAAGCTGGAAGGATATAACAAGAGTTGCTGTGTAAGGATTAGTGCACGAAGGAATGGGATATATTGGGGATGAATGGTTGGTTGGATAAGGTCAGGAAGGAGTGTGTAAAATTGAGGTCATAATAGGTCTAAAGGTAGTAGGAAAAGCAGTGGTTTAAAAACATTCTGAAGGTATTTTGTTACTTATCAAGTACAATTGGTAATATAGAGCGGTTATTGTCTGCTAGGAGCAGGTACAAAACAATGTTGTTCAAAATAAGTACAACTGTGCTTTGAGAGGTGGAAGCTTAAGTATAATCGGTATTATAGAGCAGCAGTTGTTTGCAAGGAGCAAATACAAAACAATGTTCAGAAATAAGTACAACTGAGCTTTAGGAAGTGAAAGCTTACACTTTGGAGCCCGCCAGGCGTGGGCGTGCCTAGCTACAGTGTTGAATTTATAATAGAGTAGAGATTAGGGACGGCTAGGGCAGCGCCTCACTGATTGGGTGCCTTGACTATGAGCAGGAAGGAGCTTACCTTGTAGCTCCTTGCTAATGCCTCTATCAGTCCAGCATGGTGGAGGAGAAAAAGGCTGGTTTCAAGCAGCTTTTTAAGCAGTCCCAGAGCAGATTTGTGCAGCGCCGTACTGATTGGGTGCCTTGACTGGGAGCAGGAGGAGGAGCTTACCTCCTTGCTAATAGCTCGATCAGTCCGGCGTGGTGGAGGAGAAAGAGTACTTGGGTGGGAGATCACCTTGGAATACTGCGACAGGAAGTAGACTACCAGGCCTTCCTTAGTCTACTTCCTGTCACAGTTTGCCAAGAAAACCCAGGGGCTGGGTCGCCAGGAGTCTGCATTGACCCAATGGCACACATTACATTGCAAGATATATTGTTTGAATTTGGGTGAAAGACTTTTCTATGTTGTGAGGGAAGGGACTTTTGTTTTCATGTCTGGTGAACTTATCCAGTGATAGAAATGATTTCCTCTGTTTTTAAAATCATCCACAGTAGACTTCTGTGAACCTTGCTGTTTTATTGTTAGGATTTAACCTAGACAGACACAGGCCCTGGCTTAATTACTGGACCATTTTCTTGTCTTGCTGCAAGTTTATATAATAGTGTTGTATTAGAATTCTTCAAGTAAATACCCAATTTCTTCTTCGCTCTATTACACAGGACTCGACAAATACCAGATTGCTATGGCGACCATAGATTTGCATCTGGCACTTGGGATTTACTTGCTGTCACCCCTCCCCCTCTTAACAAAGATCATGATCGCAGGGCAAGAACTGGCCGCCCGAGATGGGATCCCTGCGGGCAGACAGCTTACATCGGGGCCGCAATCGCAACCATCCACTTCTTTTCTGCCCACAGGAGATCAGATCCCCATGGGCAGAACAGGTGGAGAAGGCCAGTATCGCTTCTTAGAAGGCAGAAGAGAGCTGATGTGGGCAGCAATTAAAACTAAAAGTTAGATGGGAGGGAGGGAGGGTGCAATAAAACTGCAAAAACATAAAGAGCCAGTAACAAAAACAAAGGAAAGAGGATGGGGGAATTGGGGCGAGGGATGGGAGAGCTAGGAGGGAGGGAGAAGGGGAGAGAGTCTGAAACAGAGAGTGGAGATGGGTTGGAGGGAGGAAGGAAGAGTGCAAGGTGCTGGATGTTGATGGGATGAAATCATGGGGACAAAAGGGCACAATGCATATTTGCCGAAAGATGCATTCCCTTCCCCCTAAAACACACACACAAGCACCCCACATCATACACTTATATACACAGACACCTCACCTCCGTAGGACAGACATACATCCTGTCTTCACATTACGTGCACATGCACACATATAGGCATCTCACCTGTACACTGCGCACACATACACGTTCACCCACAAACACGGGCATCTCACCTCTGCACATCAAATGCATAGGCTCCCCAGCTCTTCTGCACACACACACATACACCGTAGCCCTGCACCCCTCCCACACAAAGGCACCCACTGCCACATCCTGTGCAGAGCCACACACCACACACCCACATAGACACTCGATATCTGAAACTATAACTGTTGTTATTTAAAGATGGCGCACAGTGTGGGAACACTGGCGCTGGGCTCTGGAGACTTGAGAACATGAGACCAGCGCAAGAGATAACTTGGGGTGGGGGGGGGGGCATGAGGAGGTTGCAAACACTGGCTCCTAAGATTTTGGGCTGGTTCCTAAATCGGCACAAAATTTGTCAAATCCTGCTATAAAAATATGGAACATTTATGCGTCACAGAAACCTTATTTTATAGTAAAGGAAAATTATCCTAATATTTTTGTCTAGAAGCCTTTTATCAGTGTGGTTTCTTCTATTGATATTGATGTGCCATGATGAAGTATATTACTTTTTTTGTGTTGCTAATATGTCTTGGTCATTTATTTATATACATATTTTCTCCTTGAGCGTGAACTCTTATCAAATTGTAATCATCATCAGGTGATGGAGCCTCTTGTCTTGAAATATCTGAGATGGCTTTGTTGCAGAGTGATGCATTATCTCTTGTATCCTAGTTTTTCATATTTTGTGATTGTGTTTTGTTTGATATATTGTATTTTGACCATAATAATTATGGTTGGTTTGGTCTTTCTGTCAATAAAAGTTTAAGGAATAAAAAAAAATAAATCAATTTCCGGTTTATCCAGCTAGACCAGGCCAGATGATGGAGAAAAACTAGAAACTTCCAGCGATTACAGGATTAGTGCAGCTTGGGGCATCCTTTAGTGTTTCTCTGTCTTCAGGTGATGGTGGTTGCTGGACTGGTGAAACAGCATTTTTGGTTTTGCATTGAGGCTTCTAACTCTCAGCCGTTTCCCAGTTGAACTGTAGGCTTTGTCCTGGGGCTCCTGGAACACCAGTCTGAGAGTTGCCTTTCCTGACTGAACCTGGTTGGTTGAGCAAGTCTTTGGGTCATGGCTCCCGCTGAACTCTGGCTTTCTGGCTAAGCCTGGGTTGGGGGGTCAGGTATAATCCATCCTGGTGGCTAAGGGTTTGGTCCCCTCTCCCATTTGTTCTTTTTTCTCCTGCTCCCTCCCATCCCCCTGTGCTTACTCCTTCCCTCAAAACGTCCTGTCCTCCCCTGTTTGGCTTAGAGTTCTTAAACAATAATCCCTTACAACTGAATTATACACTCCTGAACCAGAAACAGTTTTTGACCAGTTGTAAGGGTCTCTCGCTCTATTACCAGGCCAACCGCATGTTCAGTTTTAAACCTTCCGATCTTTTTGCATTCAATAAGCACTCTAATGTGATTCTCTCTTCATTTTCTTCCAGGAAATCCTGGATTCCTTAGCAGAACTATACTCACTGTTGCAAGAGGAGGACATGTGGGCTGGCCTGTGGCAAAAACGCTGCAAATTTCCGGAGACGACAACTGCTATTGCATATGAGCAGCATGGCTTCTTTGAACAGGTATATATGGCTTTGGTGAAGAAGGGTAGTCAGACGAATAAGACACAAGAATGTGTGTAGTGGTGATTCTGACCGTGTTGTCACATTCTTTTGTATCTTGTTAGGACAATCAAATATTTTTTAAATTATTTTAATGTTTATTTCCAAATCGTCCTGCTGGATCTGTCCAGACAAGTAGTTTGTGTTTCCTACCAGCAGACTGGTGGAGACAAAGAACCAATGAAAAGCCCAGGTTCAGTGACATCACTCCTATGCCTCTATTCACCTCGGCCATCAGACGACGATTCAGTATTTCCTTGTCTCCAGCAGATGTGAATGGATTTTCTCCTCTCTCAAGAAAATTTGAGGATTGAGAGGAAAAGATTGATTAAACACTCATGAATAACCACCTTGAGGGTGACTGACTCACTTCAGCGCGATGTGGAAGGCTCCACCAGACTGGCTTCTTTTTGATAGCCATAGGAGGAGAGAAAATTGGTTCAGCTCCACACTTTTATTATGATAAGAGCCTGTTGAGCAACCAGAAAAGTGGAAGGATTTAAAAGGATCTGGAAGAGTGCAGCAGCCTCGCACAACCTTGATGCCCCCTCCCTCCTGTGTTCTCACCTGCTCTCTCCCGAAGATTGCAGAAGGCTCTCTGAGGGATCTGCCTGCCAGCCACTTTAAATGCAGTGCTGCAAAAGCCAGTGAAATAGTATCATGGGAGTAGGGCTGAGTCTGGCATGGATCCTCTGCCTGGAACTCTCGGGGTGAGTATCAAGGCTTGATCTCGTCATTGTCCTTGTTGGGGGTTCCCAATTCCATCTGTATGGGATGCAATTAGAGGTAGACTGCTGATGACCATTGGCGCAGTATGGGGGTTTCCTGCCGTTTTCTGCATGTGTTAGTAGCATTTTCTCAGATTGTGTGCCTGGTGGTCATGTGGTCTGTACATGCGTTCTGCCCAAGTGGTTCCAAAATGCATTCCTACCCTAGAGCTTGTAACAAGTATTGCAGTAAAAGCGCAGTTAACACACGCCTTTGGGCTGCTGCAGCCTTAGCACGTGCTGTTGTGATACTTGCATTAACTCTGTGTCTTCTTCCAGGAAACATTTAGCCTGTGGCAAGCAAGGTGTCTCATCTCTGGATTCTGGACTCTGCTCTTCTGGCATGACAGAGGGCCTGCTCCCCCTCTTTCAGCCGGGGGATGCCATTAGTCCATCTTGCCTGCCTGAGGGCAACAAGTGACGGGTGGCGCTGTGGGTAAGGATATTCAGCCAGTTGGAGGTTCCGGTTACCATGCTGTGAACCGCTCATCCCCCTTTGGGGGGGGGGGGGGTCTGTGGCCTCTGGTGTTGGGGGGTCATTTCTGAGAGGAGAGCTTCTGGACTCTGGATTGTCCTTCCTGGAATTCTTTCTTTTTTTGCAGCAGGCCTGGTCCTTCTAGTATGGAAATTCAGACCCTGTGGTCTCTGGGCGCCCCCAGGTGCAGTCTCATGGGGGCAGGCGGAGAGTGGAAATCCTTTTTGATTGCCTTTGGCTAAGTGTCCCTGAGGTGGAGTGCCCCCTGAAGGTGGTAAACAGCTGGGAGCTGTCTGAGATTTTGACTATGACTTGGATTCAGATGGCTCGGTATTGGGCTCTGTCATGGATGCAGAAGTACTCTCACTTTCAGAAGATTGTGAGGAGGCCGATGTGATCTGCCTATTCCAGAAGGAGGAGCTGGTGGCGTTGATTGCCATGGTCTCATCCACCTTGAACTTGATTGATGCTTCGGCATGGAGCAGGAGCTGAAGGTTCACCCACTCTGTCACGGGGTGCGAAAATCCACTACTGTCTTCCCATTCCTGGATGTGATCCAAGGATATGATTGTATTGGAATGGGACTCTCTTCTGATTCCCCTCCTAAAGGGTTAAGGGTATGTAAGAAGATCTCTGCTCTCCTGGAATTGAATGGTTTGGCATTCCCAAGGTGGATGCACAGGTTACAGCAGTTATCAGACAGACTACTACTCTTGTGGAAGGCGGATTGGCCTTAAAAGATTTTCTGGACCGTAAGGTGGCTTCAATCTCCAGGAACAAGCAGGAATGAGTCTTCACATATGGGTACGTCGGTACCGACGGAGTCTGCGCGGGAACGCTCCCCAGCGTCCAATCAGAACGCTTTTGGGAGCATCCCTCAGCACCTGCGTGCTGCCTTCCCGCCTTTCCAACTGTCTCTCTTCAGTTTTCGTTTTTCCGCGGAGCCGGCAGGACGTCCTCCTGTCACCACAGAAACTTTTTTCTTTAATTCTTGTTTTCTTGTGGTCGCGGCTGTTTTCCCGCCTCCACCGGTACCGCCGGTGGGTTTTTTCTTTTCTTTTTCTCAAACTCAAGGAGAGTTTTCCCTCAGTTTCTGTCTTAAAAATGTTTTGGGCCTATAAGGCCTCTCCATCATGGAGCCTTCTTCTCCTAAGAAGTGCCTTAACTGTGGAAATACAGTTTTCTTTTTAGACTCCAATAACTGGTGTCTAACCTGTTTGGGTCCTGACCCTTTTCCTCCAGAGCCATTAGGCTATAATTTTATGAGAAGAGATTTTCCTTTTCGAGCTTCCCTCGATACCGAGTTCCCTTCCAATGTCAGGGCACCGACCATTTCTTCTCTACAGGATCAGGTAACCTACAAACAGTCTGTTAAGACTAGCCAATCCTTGGGTGGTAGGTCTCATGCCAAGCATGATGACGGCTCCGGCCTTGCCCTCAAGACCCTATTGGCTTTAAAACCCCAGCGGGAGTCTTCGGTCTCCAAAGCATTTCAGGGGTTTCAGGTTGTTCCTGGGGCTCACCCCTCACAGAACATACCTGAGCCATGCTCGGTGGTGGCATCCGCTTTGAGCGGTACCGATATCCGGGCATCGGCACCGGTGTTGAGTGATCCACTCCTCACCAGGGATCGTCATCTGGCGTTCTCGGTACCTTCGGGCCCGATCAATACGTCCCAGAATGACTTTCCAGTATCGGCAGCATCGCCGATACGACCACCGACGCCGGTACCCTCCAGACATGCATCGATAGACTCGCTTCCTTCGATGCCGAGTCTGGAATCGATATCTAGTCTGGAAGACTGGGTACCGACGCGTCTCGGAACCGATGCTTACCGGTTCCGGATGCGCGGTGTCGAGGATACTCTCCAAGAGTTTTTGGTTCCCTCGGTACCGATTGAGCAGCCTTCGATGTCTGCTTCTATGTCGGTACCGCCTCCGATTCTGGCATACCTACCGTTACCGGTATCGATGCCGGTTCCGGTAGTAACATCGGGACCAACTACTTCCATGCCTTTTTCACCAGGATCGCTCCTTTCTATACCTAGTTTGGAGTCGATACCCGGCATGGACGATGCAGTACTGACTGTCTCAAGTCATAACCGACAGTACCAGTATCCATCCACTAGGGCTCTTTTCCTGCACCGGTCCGGTGCCCAGGCTAGTTCTTCAACTTTAGCCTGTCCAGGGATGGTTCCCATTGGAGATCCTTCTTTTCAGAAATTTCTCCTTGACATGGCTACATTCCTTGCTATTCCTATCCCTGGCTATGATCCTACACAAGGCTTTTCTGGGGGAAAGGAAAATATAATGCTACCTTTACATTATTCTTTGCAGGATCTTCTTCTGAAAATATGGGAAACTCCTTTAAGGGTTTCCTCACCTTCTACAGCAACTGATCTTCTGTATCAGGTGCCCCCCTCTCCAGGGTTTCAAAGAACTCAACTTCCCCATCATTCCATTGTAGTGGAATCAGCAATGAGGAAGGTAAAAAGCAAGAAGAAGCATTCTTCTTATCCGCCAGGTCGTGCTTCTAGAACATTGGATGCTTTTGGACGTCAAACCTTCCAAGCATCTATGCTGGCAACAAGGATTCTCTCATATATTTTTTATATGAGTCTATCCCTTCAGGAGGTCACAAAGAATTATCTCTTTTGACTCCTTTTCTATCAGAGCCCAAGGCTGCAGACTATTCCTCACTTCTTAGTCATAGCCAAAATATATCTTGGTTTCTTTCTCGTGCTTCCCTTGACTCCTTTGAGTCTATTAGCAGAACCTCTGCTATAGCCATAGGAGCACAACGTAGAGCCTGGCTCCAAGCTTCAGACTTGAACAGATGGGCACAACAAAGACTGGTTCATACCCCTTGTACTGGAGAAAATCTCTTCAATAGGGAATCTTTACGTCAGGTTGCTCATTGCTCCACTGACTTCCCTGTTTCTGAGGGCTATCCTAAGCCTTCTCCTTCCCCAGTAGGTAGGAAATGCCCTACCAAACCTTCTTTCCCTAAAAGAAGAAGGTTTTATTCTTCTCCTGCCCATCATACAGATGTTCCCAAACAAGGGAAACCTTGCCCTGGTCTGAAGAATCCAAACTCAAGCCAGGAAAATTAACCCTCAATGGAGTTCTAATTAATCTCTTATAACATACAGTTCACTTCTTCTCAACAGAAGTTTTTCACTGTTTTTCATGTATAACTCTACGCATTGATTCCTGTTTCCAGGACATCCACTTGCTCTCAGGTAGGCTGAGCTGTCAGGAGAGACAAGTCTGTGCATCACAGGGTTTACCTCCTCTTCCCACCATGAAGAGAGGTTTGCCAACTATCTCATGATAGTTTCCTGTACCACCATGAATCTTTTCCTTCTACAGACTTACCATATAGCAAGTCTCCCTTCAGCTCCTATTTTTCTTTACCCTCGTTCCCAGGGCTTCCCCTGTACGAGTGGTACCATACGACTGGAAGGCTTTCTTAGCCTTTCTAGTCTTCCTTTCCTTTCCAGTGTAGAGTTTTTTGTTTTTTTCTGGAGTAACCTCCCTGCTTTCATGGGGCAGCTCATCAGACATAATCAGGATTTCTCCTCTGTTCTGTCTGTTCTCTCTGTTACAAACAGAAGGATTCTCTCTGCTGTTCTATTCAGCAGCTGCCCATGCAGGGGTTCCAGTGATTAGTCTACTGGTACTTTCTATGAGTTCCAGTCTGTCTTCCACTACTTTTTCTGGTCTTAGTAGTGCTTCCAAGATAGTGCTCATCTCTCTTGGAAAATCCTTATCGCTTCTTGTCTGTCGTCTCGAAATCCCTGGAGTTGGCAGCATAACTGTGGTGGCAGCTGGTTTGCTCCAACAGCCACTTTTATTTCCCCAATTCTCCTGCATAGTGCTCTCTGCAATCCTACTGAGAAGCTTTCCACTATGGGCCCTTGCTAGAGAGCATGGGGACTTTTTCTCTAATTACTATCCTATATGGTTGAAAAAGGCTTCCTCAGTCATCCCTCATGACTGTAGGGGTTTTTTACACCCTTCTTTTTCCTTTTAATAAGGGACATAAGCCTTCTCTATGTGACAGTCTAAAGAGTTACCCAGTTTCTACAGGTAATAGGCTCTTTTTCCTTGCAGCTTGTCCTCATCGTATCCTAATCCTTCATGGACAGCACATATTTAAGTTAACAACGCATGATACCCCCCCCCCCTTGTTCCTCAAGTGGGTCAACCTGGTATCTCATCCTATGCGTTTTCTGTCCATTTACCATGCGAGAGTTCTATAGGACTCAGGACTTGCTGTTTACAGACTGATATTATCCTCTGTTTTTTACGCAACCGTCCTGGTTATTTCACTGGATAGCATTCCTGCACCATCTTAGCCAGGGGGAATGGATATCGAACATAAGAATATAAGACATGCCATACTGGGTCAGACCAAGGTCCATCAAGCCCAGTATTCTGTTTCGAACAGTGACCAATCTAGGTCATATGTACCTAGCAGATTCTCTATATATCTTCTCAAGTAGGTTCCACCTTCTTGTTATTAGATGAATCTTTATCCTTCACATCTCCCATGTGAATGTTCTTATGGGCATATCTCTATCTGCTTAGTTGCAGTCATTTATCTTTAGACATCTATATACATCTATGTATATATTTCTATATACTTCTCTATAGATACATATGTCTGTAAGCTGCGTGTGCATATCTTATGCCCCTCCTGATCTCCCTATAGACATATCTATATATATATATACCCCTGTATATCTATATATATATACACCTATATATATATATATATATATCCCTCTATATATGTGTATCTGTCGAGATGCTTCCTTATAGGTAGATATGTAGTTACATACTTATCTCTCTGTCTATGCTTATAAAAGGTTTTTACCTTCCTATAGGTTCCAGACAGTGGGCTTGCATATCTTCATACTGTTCCTCAGTATGTCTTGGGTATTATGCACACAACCACTACTGTGGTACTGACAGCTCCTACTTTAACCCTAGGTCTAGGTATCCCTGAAGTTCCATGCTTACTATCTTTCCTATCTCTCAACAGATAGGAAAGACAGGGTAGATCTGAAGTTTCAGCCCTTTAAACATCTGTCCTCCTTGGGAATATGGGCTTTTTTCCATACCCCTTCTTCCCTCCAGGACTACGCTATTTGTCCAAATCAGTCAGTCTTCCTAAATGTTACTAACTCTGTATCCAAAAGAGTTCCCAGCTTTTTCCATAAAGCTTCCACTAAAGACCTGACATTTTTGTACTGCCCCAGTTGACACCTGGGTCGCCTGTCAATCTCAGATTTGGACCTTCGCCTTCACTTCAGTGAGGTCACCTTGAAGATTCCTCTACTGGATCTCCTGTAGACTCCATCACCCTCTCTACTTCCTGCAATCCAGTAGGTGAGGTCAATATTGTGTTTGTTCATGTTAATATTTTTCATGATAAGTATCATACATACAAGGACTCCTTACCAGTAGTCCTTAGGTTAGCTGTTTTTCCTGCAGCTCCTCTCTTTTCAACTCCTACCCTCCATCCTCAGGATGCCTGGCCATATGAGGTGTAGCATGTTCCAATCCTCGCCATGCTGGGGCTCCAGGCATCTTAGCTTGGGAGTCCCCATATGTGAAGACTCATTCTCCAGGACCAAGCAGGAAGTCAGTCCTCACATATGGGTGACGTCGGCGCCGACGGAGCCCTCGCGGAGCAATTTCCCCAGCTTTCAAAGAAAGCCTTTGGGAATTGCAGCGTGCATGCGCGGTTCCCTTCCCGCCCAAGGGTGCCATCTTGCTCAGTCTTCTTTTTTCCGCGGAGCCCTACAGACGCTGTTTGTGATCGCCGCAGAAAAAGTTGATTTTATTTCATATTTCTTATTCTTTCTCAGTTCGACGCCGGATCCTTTTCCCGCCCGGATCCGTTACGCCGGTAACGTGTCCGTTCTTTATTTTTCGGTTTTTTTGTCCTTCGTGACAAGCGTTCGAGCCATTTTTTATTTTTCCCTGGCAGCCCTGTCTTTTGACCTGGCAGGGGCCCCTTTTCCCTCGATGGCTGCCAGCGGGTTTAAAAAGTGTGATCGGTGTAAGAAACTTATGTCTCTTACTGACACACATGACTGCTACCTCCGCTGCCTCGGACCCGATCATGACCCGATGATCTGTGGTCCGTGTAGCAAGATGTCCTCAAAGGCGTTGAGGAGTCGGCAGCATCAAAGGGAACGAATCTTCTCTGACTCCGCGTCCGGCCGGGCCCGGACCTAGTCAGAGGCTTCGACGTCCCGGGACTCCGGTCCTGAGCATCGTCGGAGTTCCTCTGAGCGGGGGTCTCCTACCCGGGAACATCATCGGAAGAAAAAACCCGCGAGGGCGGCATCGGTGGACTCACCTGGTTCCTCGAGGGCCAGGTCGCGTAGCCCCGATAGCCGTCCCGGGTCCTCGGAGTCAGAGAGGCCTTCGAAACATCCTCGTCTCGAAATGGAGTCGCCTGGACACGTGAGTACTGTAGTCCTCGTGGACTCGCCTCCGAAGAAGCCGACGTCGGGCCCCGAGTCAGGGGCTGCTGGGTCTCCTGAGCTTGGACTCAGGTTGACGGCCTTGGAGAGCAGTTTGGCTGCCTTCATGGACCAGCAGCGGGCATTGATCGCTGGCCTCGCCAATGCATCTGCCCCGGCCACCGGGACGTCGACGTCCAAGTCGAACCCGGAGACCAAGCCGATCCTCGAGTCCATACGAGCTCGAGTCGATCCTCGGTCGCGGTCTCCCTCGGCTTCCCGTTCGGGACCGAGGTCATCGACGCCGACACCCTCGGCATCGGGGCGGAGGGCATCGGTGCCCGCCCGACCGGAGCCGCTCGATTCCTCCTCCGAGGAGTCAGACTGGGAAACGGAGGACGAAGAGTCACCTGGTACTTTTCGGACTCGGTGTGTCCCATCGGACTCACATGAGTCCGAACCTCAGAGACGGTCCCCCCCGGAGGACACCCGGTTCTCGGACTTCATGCGGGATATGGCCAAGGCCTTGGCATTCCCCGCGGATCCCGAGGAGGAGCCTCGAGCCAAAGAGCTCGATGCCCTCCAGTATGACTCTCCCCCGAAGGAGGCCTTTACTGTACCGGTTCCTCCGATGCTGGAACGACTTCTCTTCTGCATGTGGGAGAGCCCGGTGTCGGCGCCGGTGTTAAGCAAGCGGGTCGATTCCATTTATCGAGTCCGCAAGAGCCCCGGCTTCCAAAAGGCACAACTACCGCACCATTCCATGGTGGTGGAATCGGCCATGCATCGACTCAAGAGTCAGAAGATGCACTCCTTGGTGCCTCCCGGTCGGGAGGCCCGGAACCTGTATGCCCTCGGTAGAAAGTGTTTCCAGGGCTCTATGCTTGCTTGTCGAGTCCAGACCTACCAGCTCTATATGGGCATGTACCTCCGAGATCTCGCAAAAGAAATTGCCGGGTTCTCTGCTGGTCTCTCCGAGGAACCTTTGCAGAGGTTCCAAGCCTTCTCCACTGGTATTCGAGAGTGCTCGAAGTTTATCTCTCGAGCAGCCTACGATGGCTTCGAAGCATCGGCTCGAGTAGCTGGGGTCGGCATCGGTGCCCGCCGACAGGCTTGGCTTCAGTCATCCGACCTCAAGCCATGGGTACAGGACAAGTTGGTCGATGTCCCCTGCAGAGGTGAAAACCTCTTTGGCCAAACCCATGGCTGAAAAGGCTGCACAGATCGAGACCGAGACTGACCAGAAGTAGGCTGTCCAGAAAAACCTCTGCCCCTTCTCAGAAGAAGAAGGGCTCGGGGAAAAAGCCCTTTTACCCGAGGAAGGCGGCTGCCTATAAACACTACCCTCAGTATCAGGCCTCAGCAGCTCCCCAAAAGGGTCAGCAGGCCAAGGGACGGGGTAATGGGTCCCGTAGGCAGCAGGCCCCCAAGCCCACAACACCGGCCCCTGCTCAGCAGGGTGGGGGTTTTTGACTCCCTTAGCATAGCCTCTTCCCCTCAGCTGGTTTCTCTCAGCACAGGGGGTCGGCTGGTCCACTTTGCCCACAGGTGGTCAGCCATCACCTCAGATACCTGGGTGCTTCATATAGTTCAGAAAGGCTATCTTCTACACTTTCACCAGGTACCTCCCTCCTACTTTCCAGGGGAGCCTCCAAGACTTCCTCTGCACAGGGACTTACTCCTTCAGGAGTTAGCAAGTCTTCTTCAGGAACAGGCTGTGGAACCGGTGCCCCACCACCTGAGAGGTCACAGCTTTTATTCCAGGTACTTTCTGATACCAAAAAGAACAGGAGGCCTCAGACCCATCCTGGACTTGCGAAACCTCAACAAGTTCCTGGCCAGGGACAAGTTCAAGATGCTTACCCTTGGAATCCTGCTGCCCTACCTCCAGCAGGGAGACTGGCTATGCTCCTTAGATCTGAAGGATGCCTATACTCACATCCTTATTCATCCAGACCACAGACAATATCTCAGGTTTGTTGTTGGAGGAAATCATTACCAGTACAGAGTACTGCCCTTTGGCCTATCCTCCGCCCCCAGGGTGTTCACCAAATGCCTAGCAGTGGTGGCGGCCTATCTAAGACTTCAAGGCCTTTTTGTGTTTCCATACCTGGACGACTGGCTAATCAGGGCCCAGTCTTCCCAAGAGGCCACTCAGGCTACTCATCGCACTGTGTCTCTGCTCCAGCACTTGGGCTTTGTCATAAACTTCGCAAAGTCCACTTTGCTCCCCTCTCAAGATCTCAAATTCATTGGCGCAAGGTTAAGCACACTTCAGGCGCGGGCCTTCCTGCCTCTAGACAGAGCACACCGGCTCATGGATCTCGCCAGCCATTTTCACAGCAATTCCCTGGTCTCTGCCAGGCACTTTCTGAGACTGCTTGGCCATATGGCTTCCATGGTCCATGTGATCCCCAATGCCCGCCTGAACATGCGGCCTGCTCAGTGGTGCCTTTGCACTCAATGGCATCAAGCCACGGGGAGCCAGACGGACTCAGTACAGGTCTCCGACCTGCTGGTCTCTTCTCTGCGGTGGTGGCTTCATCTGCCAAACCTGCTACTAGGAGTGGATTTTCAATCTCCTCCGCCTTCTCAGGTTCTAACAACCGATGCTTCTCTCCTGGGTTGGGGAGCACATTGCCAAGGGACGTGTACTCAAGGCCTCTGGACTCCTTGGGAGTCTACGGAGCAGATAAACTTCCTGGAGCTCAGAGCCATCTGCCTAGCTCTGAGAGCCTTCTCCCACCTCACTTCTCACCAGTCTGTGCTGGTCCAGACGGACAATCAAGTTGCAATGTTCTACGTGAACAAACAAGGAGGCACAGGCTCCTTCCTTCTCTGTCAGGAGGCACGGTCTATCTCCCAGGTCAGGAAAATTACCTGGCAGACAAGCTAAGCAGGATCCTCCAACCACACGAATGGAGATTGGATACATTGGTGGTTCAGCGGATCTTTCTCAAGTGGGGCCTCCCCACCATGGATCTGTTTGCCAGTCCTCTGAACCGGCAACTTCCCAGATTCTGCTCTCGACAACCGCATCCTCTCAGAGTAGTGGCAGATGCTTTTCTGATTCCATGGTCCACGGGCCTCTTGTATGCCTTTCCTCCCATGCCGCTGGTGTCTCGAACACTCTTCAAAGTTCTCAGAGACAAAGCCTCGCTGATCCTAGTGGCTCCTCGGTGGCCGAGACAACCTTGGTTCCTGCTTCTAATGCAGCTGGCGGTGGACACTCCTCTTCCTCTGGGGTTTCAGCCCGATCTCCTGACACAGGATCAAGGGTCTCTCCTACACCCCAACCTCCGGTCCCTTCATCTGATGGCCTGGCTGCTGAAAGGGTAGTCCTTGCTCCCCTCCAGCTGCCTCAGGAGGTGGAAGAGGTTGTCTTGGCCTTGAGGAGGCCTTCCACCCGGAAGTCCTACGCTCTTAAGTGGCGTCGGTTCTCCATTTGGTGTGCTCAGCAGTCTGAGAATCCCTTCTCCTGCTTGGTAGCAGTGCTCTTGCAATACTTGCTTTACCTCTCCAATCTGGGCCTTAAGTCCAACTCTGTCAGAGTCCACCTCAGTGCTCTCTCTGCACATCACGCACCGGTGGATGGCAGGCCTCTTTCCCACCACCCTTTGGTGGCTCGTTTTCTCCGAGGCCTTCTTCTCCTTAAGCCTCCTTTACGCCCACCAGCCCCGGAGTGGGATCTGAATGTGGTCTTACAGCGGATTACCTGTCCGCCTTTTGAGCCTATGGCTACCTGCCCTCTTCGTTTTCTTTCCTGGAAAACTTTGTTTTTGGTAGCCCTTACTTCTGCTAGGCGCGTTAGTGAACTGCAGGCCCTAGTGTCTGATCCTCCTTACACTAGGTTCTACAGGAATAGGGTAGTCTTACGGACTCACCCTAAGTTTCTTCCAAAAGTGGTTTCTACTTTTCATCTCAACCAGGAGGTGGTTCTTCCGACCTTCTTTCCCAGGCCGCACACCTGCCGGGCTGAAATGGTCCTGCATACCCTGGACTGTAGGAGGGCCTTATCCTTCTACCTTGACCGTACGCGAGAGCATAGAAGAGCTGTTCAGCTCTTCGTTTCTTTTGACCCCAATAAGTTGGGGCTACCTGTCTCCAAGCGTACTTTGTCCATATGGGTTGCTGACTGTATCGCCTGGGCTTATGGGGCAGCCGGCCTCTCGTTGGAGGGTCGAGTCACGGCTCATCGTGTCAGGGCGAAGGCTGCGTCAGTGGCTCATCTCCGCTCTGTTCTGTTGGCAGACATCTGCCGGGCGCTACTTGGTCTTCAAGCCAGACTTTTGCGGCCCAATACTGCCTAGAGAGGGAGTCCCGCAGGGACAGTGCTTTCGGACAGGCAGTCCTCCATAATCTCTTTGAGGTTTAGGCAACTCCTACCCTCCGGCCCTGGTGTTGGGCTACCGGTCGGGGGCGTTTTCAGAGAAGATTCCTTCCTTCTGTGCTACTGAGCTAGAGGGAGCTCATTTTTCCGCTTGAGGTCTCCGGTAGCCTTAAGCTAGGGAGTCCCATATGTGAGGACTGACTTCCTGCTTGGTCCTGGAGAAAGTGTAGTTACTCACCTGTAACAGGTGTTCTCCAGGAGCAGCAGGAATCAGTCCTCACAACCCTCCCTCCTCTCCTTGGAGTTGCAGTCCTATCATTTCGTTTTTGCTAATTTTTTTGCTGTCTTTTAGCTATGTCATCAGACTGAGCAAGATGGCACCCTTGGGCGGGAAGGGGACCGCGCATGCGCGCTGCAATTCCCAAAGGCTTTCTTTGAAAGCTGGGGAAATTGCTCCGCGAGGGCTCCGTCGGCGCCGACGTCACCCATATGTGAGGACTGATTCCTGCTGCTCCTGGAGAACACCTGTTACAGGTGAGTAACTACACTTTCCTGCTTGTTCCTGGAGATAGCACAGTTACTTACCTGTAACAGGTGTTCTCCAGGAGCAGCAGGAATCAGTCCTCACAACCCTCCCTCATCCCCTTGGAGTTGCAGTCCTATCATTTCGTTTTTGCTAATTTTTTTGCTGTCTTTTAGCTATGTCATCAGACTGAGCAAGATGGCACCCTTGGGCGGGAAGGGGACCGCGCATGCGCGCTGCAATTCCCAAAGGCTTTCTTTGAAAGCTGGGGAAATTGCTCCGCGAGGGCTCCGTCGGCGCCGACGTCACCCATATGTGAGGACTGATTCCTGCTGCTCCTGGAGAACACCTGTTACAGGTGAGTAACTACACTTTCCTGCTTGTTCCTGGAGACAGCACAGTTACTTACCTGTAACAGATGATCTCTGGGAACAGCAGGAATAAGTCTTCACAACCCACCCACCTCCCCTAGTTGTATCTCTCTATCTATCTTCCTTTCCTCTTTCTCTCTCTTTTGTCTCAGCTATAAAGCTCAACTGAAGAGAGACAGTTGGAAAGGCGGGAAGGCAGCACGCAGGCGCTGAGGGATGCTCCCAAAAGCGTTCTGATTGGACGCTGGGGAGCGTTCCCGCGCAGACTCCTTCGGTACCGACGTACCCATATGTGAAGACTTATTCCTGCTGTTCCCAGAGATCACCTGTTACAGGTAAGTAACTGCTTTATTGAGGATCCAGTTCGATGTAGCAGTGGTTATTCTGCAGCTGGTGGTATGTACCAGCCTGATGTCTTGAACTCTGCTCCAGTGGATTCAGTCTCCTTCCAGATGATACTGTCCCTCTTTTGGAGACTGCTATGTATAGCTGGTATGGCAGCCAGGGATGGTGTCCTGATGACTGTGTCATGGCGTTGGATTTGGCTTCGACACTGGGCAGCGGACACATCTTCCACAGCCCGGTTGACCCAACTGGCTTTTCAGGGGAGGCTTCTGTTTGTAGCGAAGTTGGAGAAGGACCTGGGCAAGACAAAATCTTACTGCCTTCCGGAAGACAGGTCTAAGGGGCCTGTGAAGCAGGCTGGTACCCCTTCTCGTTGGCCTTTGCCTGTTCACAGAGGGCATGCTTGCTGGATTCCTGGGGGGTCTCGGGACTCTCATTTTCAGTCCTTTTCTGGAGCATGTGAGCCTAGGGATTTGTTCCCTTCCAGAAGAGGGCGCTCTCGGGCTGCATAATAAGGTTTGGGGGACCCATTCCCTGGTTTTTCCTGTTGGAGGCAAGCTTCACCTTTTCTTTCAGAAATGGGCCTGGGTTACCAAGTATCGCTGGGTGTTAGACACCATTCATTTCAGCTATGAGCTGATTCTGGGTGCTTTTGTCATCTCTTATGAGTCTGCGATCAAACGTGCCGCTGTATGGACCACTTTGGACAAGTTACTGTGCCTAAAAGCAATGATGCCCTTCCTGCTGGATGAGTGGGGTAAGGGAACACACTCCATCTATTTCTTGGTGCCCAAAAGATGGTTCCTTCCAGCCCATTCTGAACCTCAAGGGGGTCAACGAGCACTTGCACGTCATGCCCTTCAGGGTGGAATCCTTGTGCTCAGTGATTCAAACAGTACGTTGAAGGGCGTTCTTGGCTTCTCTGGATCTTGCCAAGGCATATTTTCTTATCCTGATCTGGGCGGATCAGCAGAGTCTGCGTTTTGCCATATTTGGCTCTCACTTTCAGTTTGCTGCTCTCCCTTTCAACTATCCACTATGCCTTGGCTGGGTGTTCAATCAGGGAAAGAGCCAGTTGTGGCCTTTCCAGTCGCTGGAGTTTCTGAGAGCATGTTTCATCACTCGAGTGGGCAGAGTATCCTGCCAGAAGAGAAAGTCAAAAGACTATTGGATTGCCTGGCTTTGTAATGTGCACAGCAGGCTCCCCGCCTCTGGGAGTATCTTCAGTTCCTCAGATTGATGGGAGTGACCATAAAGATGGTGCCATGCACGCATGCGACCATTAAAGCGGTCCTTGTTGACTCAGTGGTCCCCAAGATCTCCAGGAACAAGCAGGAATGTAGTCTTCACATATGGGTAATGTTGGTACCGATGGAGCCTGCGCAGGAACGCTCTTAGCATCCAATAGGAAAGCTTTTGGGAGCATCCCCCTGCACCTTCTTATCTGCCTTCCCAGCTCTCCCTCTTCAGTTCTTCGTTTTCCATGGAGCTGACAAGAAGCAATTCCTGTCACCGCAGAAAATTTGTCCTTTCTTATTTTTTGTGGTCGCATCTGCCTTCCCTTCAACGCTGGTACTGACCCCCGTCGGTGCTTTCTTTTAAAAAAAAAATCTTCTGTGAGGGAAAGAATTCTTTCATCTCCAGGAACAAGCAGGAATGAGTCTTCACATATGGGGTTCGTCGGCGCCGACGGAGCCCGCACGGGAATGCTCCCCAGCATCCAATCAGAAGGCTTTTGGGAGCATCCCTCGCGCCTGCGCGGTAGCTTCCCGCCATTCCCACTGCCTCTCCCCAGTTTACGTTTTTCCGCAGAGCCGACAGGACGTACCTCCTGTCACCGCAGAAACATTTTCTTCTTTTCTTGTTTCCTGTGGTCGCGGTTTTTTCCCCGCTGACTCTGGTACCGCTGGTGCCCCCTTTTTCCTTATTTTTTGTTTTCCTTTATTTCCTTTGAGGAGCATCCTCCTCATGTTATTCTGAGGCCTACCGGGCTTTACAGCATGGAGCCTTCTTCCCCTATGAAGTGCCCCCACTGTGGAGATGTTGTCTTCTGCTCCGACTCCAACGCCTGGTGTCTCTCCTATTGGGGCCCTGACCCCTTCTCCCCCGGTTTCCCGGGCTTCAGCGTCGGGAGAAGACCCTCCCTGTTTCGAGTGTCCCTTGATGACGTCTTTCCCTCTGAGGTGCGGTCGTCGGCTTTCTCTCCTCACCAGGATCAGGTAACCCAACAACAGTCTGTTAAGACTAACCGAGCCTTGAAGGGTGAGTCTCATGCGCCGCATGACGACGGCTCCGGCCTTCCCATCCAGTCCCTTACACCCCAGAGGGAGTCTTCGGGCTCCAGAGCCTCCACGGGGTTTCGGGTTGTTCCTGAGGTTCGCTCCTCACAGAACATTCCCGAGCCATGCCCGAGGGTGGCACCCGCTTCGAGCGGTGCAGATTCCTCGGCATCTGCGCCGGCGTCGAGTGTTCCACTCTTCGCCAGGGACTGTCAACTGGTGTTCTCGGTGCCTTCGGGGCTGATCGACTTGACCCAGTCTGGCTCTACGGCATCCCGGCCCTGCGCGAGCGTTACCCGCTTTCGGCGGTGCCGATTCCCCGGCGTCGGTGTCGAGTGTTCCACTCGTCACCGGGGATCGTCGGACCAACCTGACCCGGTATGGCGTGCCCACACCCCTGCCATGCGCGGAGGTGGTGACCGCTTCGAGCGGGACCAAGTCCTCGGCGTCGGAATCGGTGGCCCCACTCCCCGCCGGGGATCGGCACCGGGTGCCCTCGGCTCCGCCAGGGCCGATCGACTCGTCCCCGGCTTCCGCGGGGGCGGTACTGGCCTTGAGCGGCTCCGCCCCTCCCGCGGCGGTCTCGGGAACAAGGACCCTGTTCTTCGCCAGGGGTCGCCTCCGGGCTCCACCTGCGGAGCCGATCGATCTATCCCGGTCGGGCGGGTCGGCACCCCCGCCTTGCACGGGGCCGGGGCCTCCCCCGGATGCCACCGACCTCCCGGCATCTACGCGGGCGTCGAGTGCTCCACTCGTCACGAGTCTGCCTGCAGGACCCGGGTCCTTGGGTCGAGTTGACCCAAAGAAGCGCCGCGGCCGCGGAGCCGGGGCTGGGCATCTCGCTCCCCGCCGGGGCTCGTCGGCTGGTTACCTGGGTACCCTCGAGGCCGCGTAGTTTGCCCCGTAAGGGTTTCCCGCTCAATAAAACAGGCGCGGGCAGAACCCCGGCGCCTAGAAGGGCCTCTCTCCCGGCGTCGGAGCCGACTTCGGGTGTTTCCCTCTTCGCCGAGTTTCGGCCTGGGAAGCCCTCGTTGCCCTTGGCACCGATCGTCGCGACCCCGACTCCATTCGCAGGAGTGGCAGCACCGGCGCGGCCGCCGACACCGGTGCCCCCTAAGGAGGTGTCACTCGGTTCAATGCCCAGCCTCGAATCGATCTCCAGTCTGGAAAGCTTGGCTCTGGCGCATTTCGGATCCGACCCCGGTCTCTTCCGACGGCGCAGTGCTGCGCTCGCCTGCTCTCCAGCGGCCTCGGCACCACTCCAGCCGCCCTTGCGGATTGCCCCGGGGGCGGCTCCGCCCCCGGAATCGGGGCCGAGGCCAAGTCCCGCGGGCCCGTCGCTCCCTTCGATGCCCCGCTTGGAGTCAATCCCGGGCTCTGACGATGCAGTACCGACTGCCTCGAATTGGGACTGTCAGTACCCTCCTCTGTTTAGAGCGATTCCTCCCGTGCACCAGCACGGTGGGTCCTTTGGTGTTCAAGCGGGCCCCTCCACCTCGGCCTCCCCCGGGATAGCCCCTCTGGGAGAGCCGTCTTTTCAGGACTTCCTCCTTGATATGGCGGACTTGCTCGCCATTCCTATCCCGGGCCCTTCGCTAAGTCCGGGTACTGCGGAACAGGCAGCCGTAATGCTTCCTTTACATCCCTCCCTGCGGGATCTCCTGCTTGGGATTTGGCACTCGCCCTTACAGGTACCGGCGCCGCCTGCAGCCATGCATGCCCGGTATCGGGTGCCCCCCTCTCCGGGTTTCCAGACGCACCAGCTTCCCCATCATTCCATTGTGGTGGAATCGGCCCTGAGGAAGGTCGGAAGCAAGAAGAAACACTCTTCCTGCCCCCCGAATCGTGCGTCTAAAACTCTGGACAACTTTGGGCGGCGAACCTTCCAAACGTCCATGTTGGCTTCCAGGATTCTCTCATATATTTTCTATATGGGCCTGGTGCTTCGGGAGGTCACCGAGAGGTTATCTCTTTTGTCTCCCTTTGTGTCGGCCCCTCGGGCCCCTGACTATTCCTTGCTTCTTTACCATTGCAGGAATATCTCTTGGTTTCTTTCTCGGGCTGCCGTGGACTCTTTCGAGTCAGTTAGCAGGTCCTCTGCGGTAGCCATAGGGGCGCGTCGTACAGCCTGGTTGCAGGCTTCCGACTTGTGCAGCTGGGCACAACATAACCTGGGTACTTCCCTGTGCACCGGGGAGAACCTCTTCAATGGCGAGGCTTTGCGTCAGGTTGCTCAGTGCTCCGCCGACCTGTTTGGCACCGGCCGCCCCCGGCCCTCCCCCTCTCCCGGGGGTAGGAAATGTCCTTCCCGACCCTCCTGTCCGAAGAGGAGGAGGTTTCATCCCTCTGCCGGGTGCGCCCATGCCAGGGACGTCTCACACCGGTCGGCAGTGCCAGGGCTCGCGCCAGGCAGCCTTAGGCTACGGTATGCGGCAGTTTGCGCTTAACTCCTCTTACATGAAGTTACTGTCCAGTTCTACACTGGGGTTCTTTCAGTGTGACAAGCGGTTCGGCTGCTTGATTGGAGGTATGGAGCCCCCTCCCCCGGGGGGGGGACCCTTCCCACGCTAGGTTAGCCTGGCTCCTCAGGGCCATGCTAGTCTTCTTCGGACTTACCCTCGGGTACATCCCTCGGATTCCCCTCTGCCTGGTTCCCCCGGATTGAGGGGATCGCGCACCGAATCTCCTTCTCCCAGTGTAGGCCTTGGCCGCTACTCTCCGAGCGTGGCCGAACCATTCCTCGACAGGGCCAGACCACCCCCCCCCCCTGGTCTGTGTCTCCGCTCTCGCAGAGAAATCCCTGGGTCCGTCAGGTTACGGTGGACAGGGGTCCCACTGACCCATGCCGATCCCCGGCTCCGCTCTCTGCACTCTTCGGAGCGGCGGAGGGCATTGGCCCTAACCCCGAGGGTTTTTTTTATATAGGCCGGAGATGGCCCCACGGTCACGCCGTGGCTATAGGGTTTTCTATCCTCCTGCCTTCCTTGTGGCACGGAGGACACGTTTTGGGTGGCTGTCAGGTGGACGCCTCAGGGGCCTACGTACTCCTGATGTGCTTCTCCGCAACTGATCTGGCGGTCACGCAACCATACTGCTACTCTTGCCGATCTGCCCTGCTCCATGCACATCGGCCCATCACTTTGGATGGCCCTTCCTCCTGCCACCTTCCAGGTAGGCGCCCTCCTGTGGATCAAGGGCCGGTCTGAGTTGGCGGTATCGTTCTCACGTGTCCATACCGGTTTAATAACCTGGGTGGGCGCTCCCGGGCCCACCTATAGCCCGATATACATCTATACCTGTTATTGGATATATATCGGTACAGATGGGCGCTTTTTGGGAAATGTTATAGCGCCCTGTGTCTTACCGATTATCCCCCAATTGTCGATACTGACGTTTTGTTATTTCTTACGGGGTCCGGCCGGCCGGCTTGCCTGCGTTCTGCGGCTCGGGTGCTCGGACCGGTTATGCTTAAACTGGCTGTGATGTCAACAGCCCCTTGGTTTACGCCTCCTTGTCTGGAGGTTTCGAACCCATTGTCTTCCTATCCCTTGCCGGCTAGGGTAGACAGTGTACCCCTCGGTATCCCGGGGTACACTTCTGTTCTTCTCCGGGCTGGGTTCTCCCAGATCGGTCAGTCTTCTGATTAGTCCTCCGGATTGGGGACTCTGCTCCTACTGGAGTTCTCAGCTTCTTAGAGCTCCTCGTGAAGACCTGCCGTCTTTCCGGTGCCGGTTGACACCTGCGTCTCTAGCCCGCCCGGACTGGGAACTTTGTCCTCTCTGCGGTGAAGTTCCCTTGAAGACTTCGCTACTGCATCTACAGTACCCGTCGCAGCTCTGCCTTCTACAATCCAGTAGGTAAGCTCTAGATTGTGCTAGATCATTAACGGTTTAATGATAATGACGTGGTTTGAAGACTCCCCTGTAGTCTTCGGTTGCTGTGCCTTGGCAACTCTTCTCAACTCCTACCCTCCATCCCTCCGGGGATGCCGAGGATCCAGGTTGGGCGATGCCGCCCTGTCCAGGGGTGCGCATTCTAGGATCTCCCCTGGCACCCTCAGCTAGGGAGTCCCCATATGTGAAGACTCATTCCTGCTTGTTCCTGGAGATAGCACAGTTACTTACCTGTAACAGGTGATCTCCGGAACAGCAGGAATTAGTCTTCACAACCCACCCACCTCCCCTAGGAGTTGTAACTCTCTCTCTCTTCCTTCCTCTCCTATCCTTCTGTCTCAACTGGGGAGAGGCAGTGGGAAGGGCGGGAAGCTACCGCGCAGGCGCGAGGGATGCTCCCAAAAGCCTTCTGATTGGATGCTGGGGAGCATTCTCGTGCGGGCTCTGTCGGCGCCGACGAACCCCATATGTGAAGACTAATTCCTGCTGTTCCGGAGATCACCTGTTACAGGTAAGTAACTGTGCTTTCCTTCAGGCGCATCGACACCATCTTAGGCTTAGGCCTCCCCTTTTGTCACAGACAAAATGGAAAAACTATCCAGTGATTTTAAAAAGTGTTCCAAATGTGGCAGTACCATTTTGGCCACAGACACCCACGATTGGTGTCTAAAATGCTTAGGACCGGATCATCAATCCTCAGAATGTCCTCTTTGTAGGAAGATGACAAAGAGAGGCCTACAGAACCGAGCTGCAAAGCTGGGAACCCTCTTTGCCTCTTATGCAGTATCTTTAGCATCAACATCATCGAGAGCTTCACCTTCCTCCCAAGGATCTCAGGCATCGAAACCTAGGTCTTCATCGAAGACTGGCCGTCCCTCCAAGGGCAGATCTCCTTCTGAGCATCAAGATGCCTCAGGCATTGCCCTGGAGAGGGGGACACATCGGCCAAACAACCCTGGCGGAAGGACCTTGCCTCCAAAGCCTTAGTGGTGTCCCAGGATGCTCACGAGGCCTCCACCTCTGGAGAACTCCTGGTGCCATGCTCAGGGATTGTGCCCCGCAATTCCATTACCGATATCCAAGCATTGAAAAGCTCCATGGATCAACAAATTCTGGCCATTGAGCCGGAGCTTAGTGGCCTTACTGGCGAGCTCTGTACCAGTAAAGCCTTTACAGTCGATCCTTCAAGCATCAGTACTGGCTCTGGTACCGTCACAACCTGCATCGACTTTTTTGCCACTTACCACGCTACCGCCCATGTCGGCCCCTGAATCTGTTTCCAGTACTGAGGTTCCGGCACCGCAGGCTTCAGCTACCGGTTTTGATCGGTATCGAGTACGTGTAGAGCGGGAACACCCTGCCCGTCGATACTTTGAGTCTTCGGATTCTGATTCATCAGATGATGAATTGGCCGATACCCAGGACATGAGAACTATCCCGGAAGACCCATCTCCGTCTCCACAATGTCACATGTCCCTTCCGGAGGACGTCTTTCCAAGATTTTATCCACAATATTGTCCAGAACTGTGACATCGGAGAAAGAACCTAGGGCTGAAGAACTTGAAATTCTTCAATACCCTACAGCCCCGAAGGAAGCTGCTACTCTCCCTATTTATTGCATACTTCACGACCTTATGCTTTGTATGTGAGAGACACCCCTTACCATCTCTTCACATACCTGACACTGGAGTGTCCCGGTTTTCAAAAGACGCAATTACCACACCATTCCATGGTGGTAGAATCGGCAATGTGTAATAAAGAGTGCTAAGGCACATTCCTCGAACCCTCCAGGTAGGGAATTGAGAACCCTCAATGCCTTTGGTCAATGTTGTTTTCAGGCCTCCATGTTAGCAGCCAGAATCAGTTCCTACATACTCTATATGGGTATGTTCCTTAGAGAGTTGGCTAGGGATTTGGAGTTAATGGCTCCTCTTCTCCCTGATGACAAGAGAGCAGATTATGTTACCCTTGTAAAGCATGCTCAAAATGTTTCAAAGTTTAACAGGGCAACTTTTGACTGTTTTGAGTGCATCAGCAGAATTTCATCCATCTACATCGGTGCACGCATGATTGCTTGGCCCCAAGCATCAGATCTTGAACAATGGGTTCAGGTTAAGCTGGGTAATATCCTTTGCACCGGTGAAAACCTTTTTGGCAAGGCCTCTCAGTTAGAATCCGGTAGACTGTCTAGATCTACTGCTAATCCAGCTAGGAAAAAAGCAGCAAAGAAAGCTTTTTTTTCAATAAGAAGAAGTACTATCCTTCTTATACCCCTGCTGTACAGTGTCACACCATGCTCCTTAGAAGGGGCAGCAGCCATCAAAACAGCAAAAGAAGGCTTGGACTCCTCTAAGTCACAGCCACGTCAGCAGTTCCAGCCTCCTCAGGGTCTTTGACTCCTTTCTGGAGAACATAGCCATTCTGCCTCTGGAGATTCCAGATCCCATCCACATTCCTGGCAGACTTTGTCTCTTTGCTCAAGTGGCATCTTATCACATCAGAGCAGTGAACACTGTCCATAGTATGGGAGAGGTACAAGCTTCATCTACGAAGTCTACCCTCCCAGACTCCTCCAAGAGAGTTCCGCTCTCAGCCCTCTCTCCCTGCTCTGTTGCAAGAGGTCACTCCCTTCTCTCTTAGGGTTCAATAGAGGAGGTTCCACCATCCCAGCAGGGAAAGGACTTTTATTCTCCATACTTCCTCATTTCAAAAAAAAAAACAGCAGGGTACAGGCCCATTCTGGACCTCAGAGAACTGAACAAGTACCTACTATGGGAGCCTTTCTTCCCTATCTCCAGAGTCAGGATTGGCTCTGTTCTCTAGATCTAAAGGAGGCATATCCTCACATACTGATTCACTCACAGCACAGAAAGTTCCTGTGCTTCATGTTTCAAAGGAGATATTATCAATACAGAGTCCTGCCTTTCGGCCTCGCTTCTGCCCCAAGAGCCTTCACAAAGTGCATGGCGGTAGTAGCCATATTCCTAAGGACTCTTGGGATATTTGTCTTCCCTTACTTAGACGATTGGCTCATTCTAGCAAACACCTCTCAAGAGGCCAGTCTTTCCCTCTCATGTACCATGCAAGTGCTGCAACACTTGGGATTTGTAATAAATCTTCCAAAGTCCCAACTTGTTCCCCCTCAAACTCTAGAGTTCATGGGGCTCTTCTAGACACCCAACAATCAGGCATTTCTGTCCCAACCCCGCTGTGCTCGACTCAGGAAATATTTTTTCACTGAAGGGGTGGTGGATGCTTGGAATGCCCTCCCGATGGAAGTGGTGGGGGCAAACACGGTGACGGAATTCAAAACGGCATGGGACAAACACAGTGGATACCTTTACAGCAACAGGATAAAAACAAAATAAACGGTACCATCTAACTTCTGAACCATCTAACGTCTCAACAAATAGGGGTGTCCTACATGGAGTGGTGGGTTCACCCCTTAACAAAGACATGGGGAGGGGTGTCCTGCACAGAGCGACAGGTGCACCTACTCTTGCCATCTTGCTGGGCAGACTAGATGGACCATGCTGGTCTTTATCTGCCGTCATTTACTATGTTACTATGACTCAGTCAGTTAGCATCTCAGGCATGCCTCAAGAACTTTCACTGCTTGAGAACTGCTACAAATTCTGGGTTGTATGGCATCAACAGTGCATGTTGTTCCATATGCTCGTCTACATATGCGCGCAGCTCAATGGACACTGGTTTCCCAGTGGTCTCAGGCATCGAGTCGCTTGGGAGTAATAATGGTCTCTACCCGCCTAATCTTGTCTCTCCAGTGGTGGCAATCCCCAGAAAACCTTTTCAGATGCCAGCACATCAATGTGCCCTGATGACAGATGCATCCAAATTGGGCTGGGGAGCTCATCTGGACAATCTCTCCACTCAGGGGCTCTGGTCTCAACAGGAGTTGCAACTTCACGTAAATCTGCTGGAACTCGGAGCCATTCACAATGTTCTCACAGTGTTCCAGGACCGTCTTCGATTCCGCACAGTTCTAGTCCAGACAAACAATCGGGTAGCCATGTTCTACTTGAACAAGCAGGACGGAACAGACTCTTGGACTCTGCAGCGAGGCCCTGCATCTGTGGTGTTTTGCCATACAGCACCACATTCACCTACATGTGGTGTATCTTCCGGGCAAGCAGAATGTCTTGGTGTACAAACTGAGTTGAGGAGTCCCACCCCACAAGTGGTCTCTCCATGCAGACAAGGTTGCTCACATTTTTCAGATCTGGGGAAACCCCAAGATAGACCTGTTCGCAAGTCCTCAGAATGCCAAGCTTTCTCACTTCTGCTCCAGGACTCCGGCACCGGACAGCCAGCAAGTAGATGCTTTTCACCTCCACTGGGGTCAAGGCTTCCTATATACCTTCCCTCCCATTCTCCTCATTCCCAAGACACTTTTCGAACTCCAGAGAGACAGGGACTACATGATACTCATAGCCTCACGCTGGCCATGACAACTGTGGTATCCTCTCCTCCTACGTCTGTCTGGGGCTCAACCCGTAGATCTGGGGTCTGCTCCAGATCTCCCCTCTCAGGAGGAGGGGATGCTGCTCCATCCCAATCCACAGTCCCTCCATCCTACAGCATGGCTGCTAAAGGCATAGCCTTCCAGGACATTAACCTCTCTCAACTGGTTAAGGATATCCTTTTAGCTTCTAGGAAGCCATCCACCAGGCGCTCCTATGCTTTCAAGTGGCATAGATTTTCTCTCTAGTGTTCGCAGAGGGCGCTTAACCGCTTCTCAGCTCCAGTGGACGCATTACTTGAGTATCTTCTCCACCTGTCATCTTCTGGACTCAAAATCAACTCGTAAGAGTACACCTAAGTGTAATTGCAGCCTCTCACATGCCCTTAGATGGTCAGCCCATCTCTTCTCAGCCGCTTGTAGCACGCTTCATGAGGGGTCTTCTATTAACCAAACCCTCCATTAAGCCCCCTCCAGTGGCATGAGATCTTAATGTTGTTTTAGGACAGCTTCTCAAGCCGCCCTTTGAACCTCTAGCCACTACCTCACTGAAGTTTCTCACTTGTAAGGTCACCTTCCTTATTGCCCTCACTTCAGCAAGACGCATTAGTGAGCTCCAGGCTTTGGTGGCTGACCCTACTTATACATGATTCCACCATGATAAGGTAGTCTTTAGGACTCATCCTCACTTTATGCCGAAGGTGGTCTCGCCCTTCCATTTAAACCAGTCAGTCTACCTTCCTGTCTTTTTCCCTAGACCTCATTCCTCTAAGGCAGAGGCAACCCTTCACACTCTAGATTGCAAATGTGACTTGGCATTTTATCTCCCGAGGACTCGAGAACACAGAAAAGGTTTCCAACTTTTCATCATCTTTGACTCGAGTCACCTGGGATTGCTAGTATCCAAGCAAACTCTCTCCAGGTGCATAGTGGATTACATCTCCTTTGCTTATGAGAGTGCAGGACTCTCTCTTGAGGGTTATGTCATTGCACATAATGTTCAGGCCATGGCTGCCTCTATGGCAAATCTACGCTCTGTAGCGATTGATGAGATATGCAAAGCAGCAACTTAGTCTTCTGTCCACACTTTTGATGCTCACTATTGCCTGGACAAGGACTCCCGCCGGGATGCCTTTTTTGTCCAAGCTGTTCTACAGCATCTCTTTCAGACTTAGATCAACTCCTAACCTCCGTCCTGGGTTTCGATATCAGACATCCTTGGAGGATACACGACCTACTTAGTTATACCTGTGATCCACAGCTCGCTCTGAGGTCATCTCTCTGGCATCTCCGAGCTAGGGACTCCCATATATGAAGACTACATTTCTGCTTGTTCCTGGAGATAGCGTAGTTACTCACCTGTAACAGGTGATCTCCGGGAACAGCAGGTATTTAGTCTTCACAACTCACCCTCCTCCCCTAGGACTTGTAGGTCTTCTACTTCTTCTTCTCTTCTTTTATCTCAGCTACAAACTCAACTGAGGAGGGAGAGCTGGGAAGGCAGCTACTCAAGGAACAGTGGGATGATCACCAAAGGTTTTCCTATTGGGCACTGGGGTGCATTCTCACGAGGGCTCCGTCGGTACCACCGTTACCCATATGTGAAGACTAAATTCCTGCTGTTCCCGGAGATCACCTGTTACAGGTGAGTAACTACGCTTTCTCAGAAGTTCAAGCGCAGGCTCCTTCTATTAATAGTGACGTCCATTATGTGTTGGTGACAGCAGCCCTGTCATCTGAGGAAGGGCATGCTACTAGATTATTTCTCCTGGATCCTCCTGATGATGGATGCTATTCTCTTGGGACTGGGAGGCTGTTGCCATGACCATACAGCCCAGAGCCTTTGAAACCGCAGAGAAGCGGTGTGGTTCATCAGTTGCCTCGAGGCGAGGACCATCAGGTTGGCTTTTCTGAGTTTGTGGCCCCTGATTGAGAGGTGGGTGGTTCATATGTTTTCAGACAAGCCACGGCAGTGACTTATGTCAATTGATAAGGCGGCACGAGGAGAGCCGGAGTAGCTGTGGAAATGGCTCTCCTGTTTGTCTGAGTGGCGAAGAACCTTAGAGTCTTGTCGGCTCAGCACATTGCCAGGGTGGACAATGTGAAAGTGGATTTCCTCAGCCATCACTCTCTGGACCCTGGAGAGCGGTAGTTGAGTTACAAGATGTTTCAGTTGATTCTGCGCTGCTGGGGTCTCCTCCAAAATCGATCTGATGGCAACCCACTCCAGTGCCAACATTTGCCGCTTCTTCAGTTGCCACATGGAGATAGGGTCCAAGGGTGGCGTCGTCCTGACCCATCCTTGGCCAAGTCAGTACCTGCTGTATGTGTGATTTGGCATATGGACCGCCACCCAGGCAGGATTGTTCTGGTGGCGTCAGTTTGGCTGAGGAGAGCATAGTTTAGAGGCTTGAGGTGGTTCCTGTAGGCACTTCCTCTTCGGTTGCTTCCGTCTCAGAACCTATTGTGGCAAAGACTTATCGTCCTGGAGGACCCAGTTTTCATCTCGCTTATGGCTCGGCTCTTGGAAGGAGTCAGGTAGTCCATAAGGGCCACTCTCCAGCAGTGATCTCTGCACGGAGCCTGGAGGAGGTCTACTAAACTAGTATACATACAGATCTCGTGCCTCTTTGAGCTATAGTGCGGTGCTAGGCAGTTGGCTCCTGATGCAGCCAAGGTGCCAGCTCTAAATCAAAGCAAATCTCCCAAAGAGCTGTTTACAGCTTCTGTGAAATGAGCTGTAAGGCTGACTTTGTAGAAAACTGTAAGTATATAGAAATATGAGAGAAAACATTAATACAACCACCCCCCGATGGCCTGGAGAAGGGCCTTTTCCTTAGCTCTCTGGAAGTTCAGGTGGCAGTTTTGGTCTGTTTCCAAGGTCCGGTGGCCTGTAAGTCTCTAGCCTTGCTTCTGAACATCTCGCATTTTCTCCATCGGGTTCGGCGTCTGCATCTTCCCCTTCCGACTCTTGATCTATGTCTGGTGCCTGCACCTCTGAGCTGTTGAAGCGAGCTACTTTAAAGGATTTGACGTGCAAGCTGGTCTTCTTGGTCGCAATTTGTTCCACAAGGTGGATTTCCGAGCTACAAGTGCTGTCTTGCCGAGATTCTTATCTGTCTTTTCAAAGGAAGCTGTTTCCATTCAGCCTGTGACTTTTCCCTTTCATGTGAACTAGGCAGTCTACCTGCCCTCTTTCTCTAAGGAGCAGTGTCGGGGAAGGATAAGGATAAATTCCTTTTGTAGGTCCAACCATCTTTTTGTGCTGTTTGCTGGCCTGTGCAAGGGTGACGCGGCACCTATGTCTCTTTTGGGGCACTGGATTAAGGAGGCCATGCCTCGATGTATCTGTTCCGGAATAGATTGGCTCCAGAGGATTTGCATGCCCATTTTACTCGAGCACAAGCATCCTTGTGGGCAGAGTGGGGCTTGGTAGCCCCTGCAAACATTTGTCAGGTAGCAATGTGGGCATCACTTTCCACTCTTCTCAAGCATTACTGCTTGGATGTCCATGCGCTGGTGTACATGGATTTCGCTCAAGGGTTTTGCAAGCTGCTGTGTCTTCTTCCCGCCCAGTGGAGTTGTAGCTTTGCTACATCCCAGTTGTCTGGACTGGTCTAGCAGGATGATATGGAAGGTGACATTTTACTTACCAGTTAATGTCCTTTCCTCGAGTCCTGCTAGACCAGTCCAAGTCCTGCCCCTGAAATTATATTTTCTCTGTCCTAATGCTGCGGTACCCTTGGGTCTGCTGTGGTTGTTATACTTGGCTTTACAGGTTCATCTTCTGCTGACAACCTTCTGTTTGTTTTCCTGTGCATAGTTCTCTACTGTTGATTGCTCTTTGTTGCCCACAATTGAGGTTGTGTAAGGCTTGCCATGTTTCTCCCATATGCTTTGGGATGAATACTGAAGGAACCTCTGGTGACTTAGGCAAATAGAGGCATAGGAGTGATGTTATTGAAACCTGGGCATTTCATTGGTTCTTTGTTTCCGCCACTCTGCTGGTAGGGGACACAGCCCACTTATCTAGACTGGTCTAGCAGGACTCAAGGAAAGGACGTTAACTCGTAAGTAAAATATCACCTTCTTTTCTGCACCAAGTTTCAGATGGACTTAATTTGTACTTGTATAGAACTGTTTTATTTTGAATTTTCCTTTTAGCATGCATACAACATTGTGATATTACCTTATGGCGGTGCTGGAAGCTGCTTTGTCATAGATTATGTGAGATAAGTTATCAGTATTGTGGTTTCTTGAATAGCAAGATAGTCCGAGATAAGTTATCAGTATTGTGGTTTCTTGAATAGCAAGTTAGTCCTAGTGATCAGTTTGAAGTATAGATTATTTTATTTGTACGATAATGATTCATTTAGATATGATCGTTAGATTGTCACAATATTGAGTCATTTTTTATCTGCTTATTTATTTACTTCAGGCACAAGAAACTTATGAAAAGGCAATGGAAAAAGCCAAAAAAGAACATGAGCGAAGCAACGCATCTCCTGCTATCTTCCCAGAATATCAGCTGTGGGAAGACCATTGGATTCGGTAAGCATGTTATAAAGTAAAAAAGAGAGGATTCTGCTCCTGCCTTTTCTCAGAAGTTCAATGTGAGTTGCATTCAAGTATCCTTGGAGGGCTTACGATCTAAGAATGTATCTGAAGTAATGAAGGTTCTCCAGGACCAAGCAGGAAGTCAGTCCTCACTTATGGGTGACGTCGGCGCCGACGGAGCCCTCGCGGAGCAATTTTCCCCAGCTTTCAAAGAAAGCCTTTGGGAATTGCAGCGCGCATGCGCGGTCGTCTTCCCGCCCGAGGGTGCCATCTTAGCCAGTCTTCTTTTTTCCGCGGAGCCCTACAGACGTCCCCGTCTTGTCCCCGCGAAAAAGTCGATTTTCTTCATTATTTTATTCTTTTTCCTTTCGGTTCGACGCCGATCGCTTTCCCGCCCGGACTCGCGACGCCGGTCTCGAGTCCGCTTACTTTTTTCGGTTTTTCTGACTTAGTCAGCTTTCGTTTTCGGTTTCCCTAGCAGCCCGGTCCTTTGACCTCGCAGGGGCCCTTTTTCCCCCGATGGCTGCCAGTGGGTTTAAGCGGTGTGGTCGGTGTGACCGAAATATGTCACTAACCGACACACACGACTTTTGCCTCCGCTGCCTGGGCCCGGATCATGAGGAACTGATCTGTGGGCCCTGCAGCAAACTGTCCTCAAAGGCGTTGAGGAGTCGGCGGCATCAGCGTGAGAGAATCTTCGCTGACCCCAGCCGTACCCGGACCTCGTCGGAGGCCTCCGCGTCGAAAGGCTCCAGCTCGGACCGTCGACGGAGCTCCTCCGACCGGGGTTCTCCCTCCGGGGACCATCGTCGGCAGGAAAAACCCGCGAGGGCGGCGTCGGTGGACGCTCCTGGCTCCGCGAGGGCCAGGTCGCATAGCCCCGACAGCCGCCCCGGGTCCTTGGAGAAGGAACACATCCCGAAGCGACCTCGCCTGGAGTCGGAGATGCCTGCCCGGGTAAGTCCTGTGGTCCTTCTGGACTCGCCTCCGCGACAGCCGACGTCGGGCCCGACGCCGTCGGGGCCCGAGTCGGGGGCTGCTGGGTCACCTGAGCTCGGACTCAGGTTGACGGCCTTGGAGAGCAGACTGTCTGCCTTCATGGACCAGCAGCGGGCACTGCTCGCTGGCCTCGCTGGCGCCGCTGCCCCGACCGCCGGGACGTCGACGTCCAAGTCGACCCCGGAGACCGAGCCGATCCTCGAGTCAATGAGAACTCGAGTCGATCCTCGGTCGAGGTCACCCTCGGCCTCCCGTTCGGGACCGAGGTCGCCGACGCCGACTTCCTCGACGTCGGGACGGCTGGCGCCGCACCCTGCCCGGGCCGACCCCACCGAGTCCTCGTCGGAGTCGGTCTGGGAGTCTGAGGAGGAAGAGTCACCTGATTCTTTCCGGACTCGGTGTGTCCCATCGGACTCACCGGGGTCCGAGCCTCGGAAGCAGTCCCCCCCGGAGGATGCCCGGTTCTCGGACTTCGTTAGGGATATGGCCAAGGCTTTGGCCTTCCCTGCGGATCCCGAGGAGGAGCCTCGAGCCGAAGAGCTCGACGCCCTCCAGTATGACTCTCCCGCGAGGGAGCACTTTACTGTGCCGGTTCCTCCTATGCTGGAACGACTACTCTTCCGCATGTGGGAGAGTCCGGCCTCCTCGCCGGTCCTGAGCAAGCGGGTCGATTCTATCTATCGGGTCCGCAAGAGCCCTGGCTTTCAGAAGGCACAGCTGCCACACCATTCCATGGTAGTGGAATCGGCCATGCATCGTCTTAAGAGCCAGAAGATGCACTCCTCGGTGCCTCCTGGCAGGGAGGCCCGTAACCTGGATGGCCTTGGCAAGAAGTGCTTCCAGGGCTCTATGCTCGCATGTCGTGTCCAGACTTACCAGCTCTACATGGGCATGTATCTCCGGGATCTGGCTAAAGAGCTAGCCGGATTCTCCGCTGGTCTCTCCGAGGAGCCCTTGCGGAGGTTCCTAGCCTTGTCCACGGGCATTCGGGAATGCTCAAAGTTCATGTCCCGAGCAGCCTATGATGGCTTTGAGGCCTCGGCTAGAGTGGCCGCAGCCGGCATCGGTGCCCGCCGACAGGCTTGGCTTCAGTCGTCGGACCTTGAGCCCTGGGTACAGGACAAGTTGGTCGATGTCCCCTGCCGAGGCGAAAACCTCTTTGGCAAGCCCATGGCGGAAAAGGCTGCACAAATTGAGACTGAGACTCTCACCAGGACCAGGCTTTCTAGGAAGACCTCCGCCCCTTCCCAGAAAAAGAAGGGCTCGGGAAAAAAAGTCCTTTTACCCGAGGAAGGCGGCTGCCTACAAACAGTACCCCCATTATCAGGCCCCTGCAGCTCCCCAACAGGGCCAGCAGGCCAAGGGACGGGGTAACGGGTCCCGTAGGCAGCAAGCCCCCAAGCCTGCACCACCAGCCCCTGCTCAGCAGGGTGGGGGTTTTTGACTCGCTCAGCATAGCCTCTCCCCCCCCGCTGGTTCCTCCCAGCACCGGAGGCCGGCTGGTTCACTTCGCCCACAGGTGGTCCAGCATCACCGCAGATGCCTGGGTACTTCAGGTCGTGCGAGAAGGCTACCTTCTCCACTTCCATCAGGTCCCTCCCTCCTATTTTCCGGGAGAACTTTCGCGCCCCCCTCTGCACAGGGAGTTGCTCCTTCAGGAGTTAGCAGGTCTTCTGCAGGAACAGGCGGTGGAACCGGTGCCCCACCACCTGAGAGGTCAAGGCTTTTATTCAAGGTATTTTCTGATACCAAAGAGAACAGGGGGCCTCAGACCCATCCTGGACTTGCGCAACCTCAACAAGTTCCTTGTGCGGGAGAAGTTCAAAATGCTTACCCTTGGAATCCTTCTGCCCTACCTCCAGCAGGGAGATTGGCTATGCTCCTTGGATCTAAAGGATGCCTACACGCACATCCTCATCCACCCAAGCCACCGCCAATACCTAAGGTTTGTGGTGGCAGGAAATCATTACCAGTACAGAGTACTGCCCTTTGGCCTATCCTCCGCACCGCGAGTCTTCACAAAATGTCTCGCGGTCGTGGCGGCCCATCTCCGGCTTCACGGCCTCTATGTCTTTCCGTACCTCGACGACTGGCTCATCAGAGCAGCGTCCGCTCAGGAGGTCACCAACGCCACGTGCCGCACGGTGACTCTGCTGCAGCACTTGGGCTTTGTCATAAACTTCGCAAAGTCCACTTTGCTCCCCTCACGGGATCTCGAGTTCATCGGCGCAAGGCTGCACACTCCTCGGGCACGAGCGTACCTACCGCTCGACAGGGCTCAACGGCTCATGGACCTAGCCGACCGCTTTCGCAGCCAGCCCCTGGTCTCCGCCAGGCGCTTCCTGAGACTGCTCGGCCATATGGCTTCCACCGTCCATGTGACCCCCAATGCCCGCCTGAACATGCGGTCTGCTCAATGGTGTCTCCGCCAGCAGTGGCGACAAGCCACAGGCGGCCTGGCAGACCTAGTGCGCGTCTCCGAGCCGCTGCTCTCGTCTCTCCGGTGGTGGCTCCGGCAGCCGAACCTGATATTCGGAATGCCTTTCCAGTCACCTCAGCCGACCCGGGTGCTGACCACCGATGCATCCCTCCTGGGCTGGGGAGCACATTGCCAAGAGGCACGTACTCAGGGCCTCTGGACCACGTGGGAGTCTGCTCAGCAGATCAACTTCCTGGAGCTCAGGGCGATCCGCCTAGCTCTCAAGGCCTTCTCCCACCTGACTTCCCAACAGTCCGTCCTTGTCCAGACGGACAATCAAGTTGCCATGTTCTACGTGAACAAGCAGGGGGGCACGGGCTCCTTCCTCCTCTGCCGGGAGGCACAGAAGCTCTGCTCTTGGGCCGTCAGTCACGGCATTCTCCTCAAGGCAGTTTATCTCCCGGGCCAAGAAAATTGCCTTGCAGACAAACTCAGCAGGGTCCTCCAGCCGCACGAGTGGCGTCTGGATCCCTTGGTAGTTCAGAAGCTCTTCCTCAAGTGGGGTCTCCCCACGGTGGATCTCTTTGCCAGTCCTCACAACCGGCAGCTTCCTCGCTTCTGCTCTCGTCAGCCACACCCCCTTCGGGTTGCGGCGGACGCCTTTCTGATCTCGTGGTCGGGGAGCCTTCTGTACGCTTTCCCTCCCATCCCGCTGGTCTCTCGGACTCTTTTCAAGGTTCTCCGAGACAAAGCCTTCATGATCCTGGTGGCCCCTCGCTGGCCCAGGCAGCCGTGGTTTCCGCTCCTGCTGCAACTGGCGGTGGAGGATCCAATCCCTCTGGGGGTACAACCGGATCTCCTCACTCAGGATCAGGGGTCCCTTCTGCACCCCAACCTCAGGTCTCTCAACCTCATGGCCTGGCTGCTGAGAGGGTAGTCCTTGCTCCCCTTCTCCTGCCGGCGGAGGTGGAGGAGGTCGTCTTAGCTTCGCGACGGCCTTCTACCCGCAAATGCTACGCCCTTAAATGGCGTCGCTTTGCAGTCTGGTGTACCCAACAGTCTCAGGATCCCTTCTCCTGCCCGGTGTCGGTGATCTTGCAGTACTTGCTGCACCTCTCTAATCTGGGACTTAAGTCCAACTCCGTCAAAGTTCACCTCAGTGCTCTTTCAGCACATCATGTGCCAGTGGACGGCAGACCTCTCTCCAATGACCCTCTCGTAGCGAGGTTTCTCCGAGGTCTCCTTCTACTTAAGCCACCTCTGCGCCCGCCAGCGCCTGACTGGACCTGAATGTGGTTTTGCAGCGGATCACCTGTCCGCCTTTTGAACCTATGGCTACCTGTTCTCTCCGTTTTCTGTCTTGGAAAACACTGTTCTTGATAGCCCTCACTTCCGCTAGGCGCGTAAGTGAATTGCAGGCCCTCGTGTCTGATCCCCCTTACACTAGGTTCTACAAGAATAGGGTAGTCCTACGGACTCACCCAAAATTTCTGCCTAAAGTGGTCTCCCCTTTTCACATCAATCAGGAGGTGGTACTTCCAACCTTCTTTCCCAGACCACACTCCAGCCGAGCTGAAACGGTCCTCCATACCCTGGACTGTAGAAGGGCATTGAACTTCTACCTTGACCGTACGCGGGAGCACCGTAAAGCTGCTCAGCTTTTTGTGTCTTTTGACCCCAATAAATTGGGGCTCCCGGTCTCCAAGCGTACTCTGTCCATCTGGGTTGCGGACTGTATCTCTTGGGCTTATGGGGCAGCCGGACTCTCCTTAGAAAGTCGAGTCACGGCTCATTGCGTTCGGGCAAAGGCCACGTCAGTGGCTTACCTCCGCTCTGTTCCGCTGGCAGACATCTGCCGGGCCGCTACTTGGTCTTCGAGCCAGACTTTTGCGGTCCATTACTGTCTCGAGAGGAAGTCCCGTAGGGACAGTGCTTTCGGACAGGCAGTCCTCCGTAATCTCTTTGAGGTCTGAGCAACTCCTACCCTCCATCCCGGATGTGGGCTACCGGTGGGTGATAATTCAGCGAAGATTCTATCCTTCTGTGCTGCTGAGCTAGAGGGAGCTCATCTTTGTGCTTAGGGTCTCCGGTAGCCTTGAGCTTGGGAGTCCCATAAGTGAGGACTGACTTCCTGCTTGGTCCTGGAGAAAGCGTAGTTACTCACCTGTAACAGGTGTTCTCCAGGAGCAGCAGGAATCAGTCCTCACTACCCTCCCTCCTCCCCTTGGAGTTGCAATCGTCTGCTTATGTTCTTTTGCAAATTTTTATGCTGTCTTTTTTAGCTATGTCATCTGACTGGCTAAGATGGCACCCTCGGGCGGGAAGACGACCGCGCATGCGCGCTGCAATTCCCAAAGGCTTTCTTTGAAAGCTGGGGAAAATTGCTCCGCGAGGGCTCCGTCGGCGCCGACGTCACCCATAAGTGAGGACTGATTCCTGCTGCTCCTGGAGAACACCTGTTACAGGTGAGTAACTACGCTGTTTAAGCAGCATGTCCAAGATCTCAAGGAGTGGTAGTGGGATTAAAACCAGGCTTCCCTGGGTCTCAGCCACTGCTCTGACCATTAGACTATTTCTCTACTTAGTCTTATGATAAATTTAACCTCTTTTAATTGGTATGAGCCACCTGCCCACAACGTCCATGTCTGGAATGTGTAGTAGCGGCGACTAATGATTTTATTGGCCAAAAAAATAAAATTGTAACTGATAGCAAGATCTCAGAACCTTCAGGCTTCGTGTGGCTGTGCAGAAATATGCTAACAACAAAACGGTCTTGTAAAGGCCCCTGGATTTTATGGGATTGCTGCAGAATTTTGGAATTCCATGCATTTCCATACAGAAAATAGCCTTAAATTGCAGCAGAATAGAGGCTGCTTTCTTGATTACAAAGATGAATTATTTTTTGTGGCCTTTTTCGGTAACTTACCCTGACTCTGATAGAATGGAACATTTATGCTTTCTCTCCTGTGTAGCTGTTCAAAAGAATTGAATCAGTGGGAGGCTCTGACAGAGTACGGACAGTCAAAATGCCACATCAATCCCTACCTGGTCTTGGAATGCGCTTGGAGGGTATCTAACTGGACTGCCATGAAGGAAGCACTAGTACAGGTGGGGGAAGTCAGTTTTTTTATCAGGGATGGTTGTGTTAATGTTTTCTCTCATATTTCTATATACTTACATTTTTCTACAAAGTCAGCCTTACAGCTCATTTCACAGAAGCTGTAAACAGCTCTTTGGGGGATTTGCTTTGATTTAGAGCACAGCTGCAGATTCTGGCAACCAAAGCATATTGTTAAGAAACTGGCAGACTCTTTTTTTTTTTTTAGTTTGATTTCGGCTATTTCCCCACCCCTCCCTCTGTGCATCTGCGTAGACACTGGTCATGGTGATGGTTTGTAAACAAAAGCAACCATGGTGTAAAGGACGGGGGAAAGAAACGCAAATTAATAACCATAACAATGATATTTCGTTTAGTAGGCTTATCTTCTACCTTTTTAAACTTGCGTTTGTAGAAACTAGATTACAAAATTATCATAACATAGCCATCATATAACAAGTGTATAAGATGACATATCCAATGTGACATCACTAACCTAGCATAAATATAGCAGCTTCACTATACTATGTATGTATAGATAGATAGGAGCATATGGTATGTCCCTGGAATAAAGCACCTCTTATTCACATCTTGCATGCACAGAATAAATCACAGCCCCTTAAGGCTCAGACTCCCCTGAGAGAAAGTTTGTGCTTTGACTAGTGGAATATCAATTTTTGACAAATAATAAACTGTAAAAATAAACCAGGTTTTCAATTTGTCACAAAACTGAATGTAAGCCTTAATTTTCTTCCGTTCTAAATGAATCAAATTCCAAAAAATGAGCTATGTTCCAGAGAAAACCCTGGTCATTACATTGACAGTGCAAAGAAGGCACAACCACTTTTAATGCTCGACTTGAACACAATGATATCGATGGGATATACCTAGGATTTCTGATTTTAGGTTTTAGCTGAGAAAACACACCTGAGGTAAAAAAAAAAAAAAAGCTAAAACAATATGAAATAGACGTTTCTTGGATAAACAGCAGAAAAACACCATGTCCGCCTAGTACTCTCTCATCCCTATCCGGGTTTGTCTTGATTATTTCTTTGTTTATTTTAAAATCCATTGTTTAAAGTGGGGTACAAAAAACATATGACCTAATCATCGCTATTCATTAAAACAAATACAAACCAATAACGCATAATAACATAAAACAAACAGCCCATCTATACAAAACATCACACAAACTCCAGTTTTCAGTTCATAAGCCCTGAAACATGGAAATGCATAAATACCCAAGAATAGATGCCTTAAATACCTAATGGTCTTGTCGATAACATAGTCAGGATTCATATTTTTAGCAGTATGAAAAACTAACACTAAAATTTGAATTACAGTGCACTAGGAAACCAGTGCAAGGAATAAAGCTAAGGCAAAGCTCTGTGCACCTTTATTTATTTGATTGATTAATTAATTTTATTTATTTGAACAGTTTTCTATACCGCCCCTTCCAACAATCAGGGGCGGTTTACATTGAACAGGTAACAGTTACAATGAACAATGTTTTGAGCTATATTACAACAAACTATTTTACAGTACATACCCACTACATACCCTTTAATATATGTTGGGATCCTAGTGACTGCTTTCTGTACCACTTCTAATCTGGTGGGTTGTTTTCTTTGGGAGCCTAGATAAGAAGACTTAGTACTGCTATCCGTACCTCCAGTAACTAATGAGCTCCGACTGGATGTGCACCCAGTGTTAAAGCTGAGCATAGTTCAGTGTGATGCAGTGTGTGTGCTAGTGTTGCATGGCTAAGTTCATGGGCTGTGAATGTTGTAGTTGGTTATATGGGATATGCTGAAGCTGTAAACGGTCAAGGAGCTTGGCAAGTGATTAATGTATGTGTGTTAATGTGCAGGCTATGTGATGAATGGTAGTTACTAACTGCTGTGATGCAGATGTTGAGGATTGTTAATGCTGATGCATAGTACAGTAAATGTTAGTTCCTTAGCGTCCCTCTAGTCCAGTCCCAGAACCATAGAGTTGTGAACCTCCACCAGCAGCTTTGGAGACTGAACATCTTCATCTCTTTGATCATCCAGCTATATGCAGCCCCAAGGACCGCCCACACATCAGTATCTCAGTCTCCAAGCAGCTTGGAAGTCAGAGCCCAGAACTGGGCTCCTTAGGAACAAATAAGCAGAGCTTTAGTGTTTTATTATTTTCTAGATTTAGGTGCTGGGCTGCTGCTGTGGAGGAAATCTTTGACTGTGTCCCTTCTGTCTTTCTCTAATCTTTTTTTTTCTCTCTGTCTCTCTCTGTCAGTCTCCCCATAGGTCAAACAAGCAGGGGAGCTGCACAGGACACAGGTCTCCTTTCTACCGAACCCCCTTGGTGGGTGAGGAGAAGGTTGAAGACAATTACAGGCAGCAATTGAATACAGCAGTAGGCTCAGAGGGTCCCCTGACTGATTTAGGGGTTCCCCGAGCTGCCCTGAGCGGTTATTACTCTGTTATTGACTCTGATAACTGCTACTCAGAGCTTGTGACAGGCAAGCTGGACAGCACTCTCAGTGTTTTTACCCCCCCCCCCTCCACTCCTGTGTGTGGGTGAGTAGAGTGTGAAGCTTTTTCTTTCTAAAGGCAGTGGTGGAGGCCTTGGGGTGGCCTGGAATCAGCTCTGGGGAGTGTTTTAGACCTTTTGGGTATTTTTTCTGGTCCTTTTTTTGGCGGGATCGGGTCCGGCGGCCATTTTGGATTTTTTTTTCAAAGTTGTTTTTCTTCGTGTTTTTTTTTTAGGGATAGGAGCTTCGTTTTTGCATTTCTTGGTCAGATATCAGCTAATTGACTCCAGCTCTATCTAATCCTGCAATTTGGAGCGTTTTTGAGCACTTTTAAAATCGCGATTTTTTTTTTTCTGCTCTGTTTGCTTCAGCAAGGTGTTCCTGCTTTGCTGGCAAAGGGCTGTGTGCATAGCCATGCCTCCTAGTCCTCGGTGTCTGGTCTGTGGCATTCGTAGAAGTAGTAATTTGGAAGCCCGAGTCTGTGCCACTTGTTCTGCTGTGGGTGCTGGCATGGAGGATCCTCTGGAGGGCTCCAGTGCAGATCTCCCACCTGTATCTACAGAAGGGACATCAGAGCAGGCAGAGACGGTCCTTGGTCCGGGGATTTCTGCGGTGCCGGAGCGCCTGTTGGCGGTGGGCGTCCAGGAGGGATCCCTGGGAGTTCCACCCGCCTTTTTCTCTCTCATGCAGGAGGCTCTGGCTCTCTTGCAGCCGGCGGTGGGAGGCTCGGTCCTACCCCGCCGTGGGCTAAAGCGTCCACTTTCAGTGGAGGGAGACACTGGTCCACAAAAGAAGAGCCGGCCCCCGAGTGTTGCGGAGAGCCATAGCACAATGGTTAAAAACACTGACCAATAGTGCAGGGATTATGGGTTCAATCCCCCACTGTGCCCAATGAAGAAGGCTAGTTCCACGAGGGGCTGGGGGAGGCTCTCGAGCTGGAGTCTGCGGAGGATTTAGAAGACGGCGAGTTGTTGGATGACGAGCAGAGTAGTAGAATAGTGCGTGTATTTCGTAAAGAGGAACTTCCGGCACTGATTGCCGAAACCCTCAAGGTATTGAACATACCCGTGGAAGATGCCACTGTGGAGGACAAGTTGGAGGATCCCTTGATGCAGGCGGTGCGCACTTCCCACAGAGTCTTTCCGCTCCATAGGGTTTTTAAAGCTATGATCCAGGAGGAGTGGAACAGTCCAGAGTCCGCTTTGCGCGGGGCTAGACTGTTGCCTAAGTTGTATCCTCTGTCGGGGTTGATAGAGAGCTCTTTCGTTCGCCGAAGGTGGACGCGGCAGTTTCTGCGGTTACTAAACGGACTACTATCCCGGTGGAAGGTGCTGCGGCGTTGAAGGACCCGCAGGATCGGAAAGTTGATAGCTTGCTGAGACAGGCATTTGATGTTGCTGCCCTGTCAATGCAGGTGGCCGGGGCCTGGGTGGCGCGCGGCTGCCTCCGCTGGTCTCAACAGTTCCAGGGGCCCCAGTCGGCGGAATAAGAGGCCGCGGCGTCCAGATTGGAGTCGGGTACCGCTTATTTGGCGGATATCCACTATGACCTCATTAGGGGGTTAGCTAACGGCATGGCGTCGGTGGTAGCGGCGCGTCGTTCTCTTTGGTTACGCAATTGGGCGGCTGATGGCTCTTCTAAAGCTCGCCTTAGTAAGCTGCCGTTTAAGGGCAGGCAGTTATTTGGAGAGGACTTGGATAGGTTGGTAAAAGATCTCGGGGATTCTAAGGGGGGTCGGCTTCCGGAGGATAAGCCCAAGCAGGGGAAGCCGACCTTCACCTTCCGGGGGTCTCAGCAGTCCTTTCGGAGGTTTTGTGCCTCCTGCTTTGGTCAGTCCCAGCGTTCCAGATATCTGGGGCGCGGACAGAGTTTCCGCGGATTTCAGGGGGCAGGTAGAGGTTTTGGCTCCTTCCAGGCGCAGGTCCCCAAAAAGTCGCAATGAAGCGAGGCCGGCTCCGGTGGCGGTGATTCCCGTAGGGGGCAGACTGCGGGATTTCTACCCTGCCTGGGCCGCTATCACATCTGATCGGTGGGTGTTAGAAGTGATACGAGAGGGATATGCGCTCGAGCTACATCGACCGGTGCTCGATTCCTTCGTTATGTCCCCGTGCAGCGCTCCCTGGAAACGACGAGTCGTATCCGATACACTTTCCCGGCTGCTTCGGCTCCGGGCGGTCGCCCCCGTGCCGGAAGGGCAGTTAGGGTCTGGTCAATACTCCATCTACTTCGTCGTGCCGAAAAAGGAGGGCACCTTTCGACCAATCCTGGATTTAAAGAGAGTGAATCGGTGCCTCCGGGTGTCGCATTTTCGCATGGAAACGCTGCGCTCGGTCATAGCTGCGGTCTGCGAGGGGGAATTCCTAACGTCCCTAGACCTTACGGAGGCCTATTTGCACATTCCCATTCGCCGGGAACATCAAAGATTTCTGCGGTTTGCCCTGCCGATGGGCCATTTTCAGTTTCAAGCCATGCCCTTCGGCCTAGCGACGGCGCCACGGGTCTTCACGAAGATCATGGTGGTGGTAGCGGCGTGCCTGCGGAAGGAGGGTGTCCTCGTGCATCCCTATCTCGACGACTGGTTGATCCGGGCGAGGTCGAGGGAGGAGAGTCTCCGGGCGATGGCACGGGTCGTACAGGTTTTGCAGTCGTTAGGTTGGGTGGTCAATCGGGCGAAGAGCATCCTTCTTCCCTCGCAGACCTTGGAGTATTTGGGGGCGCGTTTCGAGACCGGCAACGGGAAGGTTTTTCTCCCAGTGCACAGAGCGCGGGCCCTGAGGCGGCTGGTGGAGCAGTTTCTAGCGAGACGGGCGTCCTCGGCTTGGCAATACCTTCAGCTTCTCGGCACGATGGCGTCGACCATCGAGGTAGTTCCGTGGGCAAGGGCGCACATGCGGCCTCTGCAGCGAGCGCTGCTGCGTCGATGGTGTCATCAGTCCGACTCGCTAGCTCGTCAGTTAGTTTGCCCCTGGGAGGTTTCGGCGCAGCCTTCGCTGGTGGTTGCGTCGGCGCTCTCTGGCGAATGGTATGCCCTTGGAGTCTCCCGTCTGGCGTCTGCTGATGACGGATGCCAGTTTGAGCGGCTGGGGGGCTCATTGCGAGGGCCAGATTGCTCAGGGCCAGTGGTCCTCGCGGGAGAGCCGGTGGTCCATCAACCGACTGGAAATGAGAGCCATGTGGTTGGCCCTGACAGCGTTTCAGGCCTTGGCTGCAGGGAGCGGCGGTCCAGGTGCTATCCGACAATGCCTCCACGGTAGCCTACATAAATCGCCAGGGAGGCACAGGCAGCGCAGCGTTGGAAGCGGAGGCGGATCTGCTTCTGGATTGGGCAGAGCGGCATCTTCAGTGTCTGTCGGCCCAGCATATCGCGGGGGTTCACAATGTGGAGGCGGACTTTCTGAGTCGTCGCAGGGTAGACCCCGGAGAGTGGTCTCTACATCCCGAGGTATTTGCGTTGCTGGTCCGTCGTCGGGGTCTGCCGATAATGGACCTCATGGCGACCTTCGAGTCCGCGCAGGTCGAAAGGTTCTTCAGCAGGCGTCGGGAACGCATGTCGGAAGGCCTCGATGCATTGGCACAAAGGTGGCCAAGGTACGGGCTGCTCTGTCTTTCCTCTGTGGGCTCTGCTGGGTCGCCTGGTACAGCGGATTGAGCGGCATCCGGGTCCCGTGGTTCTGATTGCCCCGGACTGGCCTCGTCGGCCTTGGTATGCGGATCTGGTGCGGTTGAGTGTGGCCGATCCGTGGCTCATTCCTCCTCGGCCGGATCTCCTTCGGCAGGGGCCGCTGCAGATGCCTCAGGTGGCTCGATTCTCGCTTACGGCATGGCTATTGAGAGGGCGCGAATGAGAGCCAAAGGTTATTCTCCGGAGGTCATTGCTACCTTGTTGCGGGCGGCGGGTCGGTCTACGTCGCTAGCGTATGTCCAGGTCTGGCGTATTTTTGAGAGCTGGTGTGCGGGCTCGCGAGTTGCGGCCTTTGCAGACCTCCGTTCCTCATATCCTCAGATCCTCTCCTTCTTGCAAGCAGGGGTGGACAAGGGCCTGGCGGCCAGTTCGTTGAGGGTACAACTTGCAGCTCTTGCGTGTTTTCGAGGCAAGGTTCAGGCCAGTTATTGGGGTCCCATGTGGACGTGAAGCGCTTCTTGCGAGCGGTGTTGCTTATGCGTCCTCCGTGCAGGGCTTTAGTGCCCTCGTGGGGACTTGAATTTGGTGTTTGAGGTCTCTGGTGGCTTCGCCGTTTGAACCTTTGGCGCAAGCTTCGTTGAAGGACTTGACGTTGAAAACGGTGTTTTCTGTTAGCGATCTCGTCAGCTCGCAGGATCTCGGAGTTGCAGGCTCTTTCGTGTAGGGAACCCTATCTGTCTTTCTCTGCCGACAAGGTGGTATTGCGACCGGTTCCCGCGTTTTTGCCTAAGGTAGTTTCGGCGTTTCACATGAATCAGGTGGTGTCTCTCCCGGTGTTTGCCAAGGAACGGGGCCAGCACGCGGATAACTCCTTGCACGCGTTGGATGTCCGTCGAGCTCTTCGTCGGTATTTGAGGGAAACGGCGGCCTTCCGTAAGTCCGATCGCCTATTTGTCGCATTTGGCGGTCCGCGCAAGGGGGAAGCGGCGTCTAAGTCTTTCCATTTCCCGCTGGTTGAAAGAGGCGATTTCGTCGGCATACCTTTTACACGGCAGGATGGTTCCTGCCGGGCTTCGGGCTCACTCGACTAGGGCGCAGGCGGCGTCTTGGGCAGATGTTAGCTTGGTACCGGGCGGTGGATATTTGTCGGGCGGCGACGTGGTCGTCCTTGCACACCTTTGCTAAGCACTATCATCTGGATGTGCAGGCGGCGTCGGATGCGCGGTTTGGGTCTCGGGTGCTTCAGGCTGGACTAGCGAGGCCCTCCCGTTGAGATTTACTGCTCTGTTACATCCTCTATGGTTCCGGGACTGGACTAGAGGGACGCTAAGGAAGAGTAAATTAGACTTACCTGCTAATTGTTGTTCCTTGCGGAACTCTAGTCCAGTCCCGGATCCCTCCCTGTCTATCTGTTCTCGCTGCCAGCCAAGAAGGTACATTCATTATAGGAGTCTGCCAGGGTTTTTGTTCTCTATACTTTCGGTCAGAGCTCCTCTGCTTGCAGCACGCCTTAGTTTCCTTTTGGGGTCAAATCTTGGGGGTGAGCGGTGGCGTCTCTTGTTGCATGCGTTTTGCACAAGGGTCGCCACGGCCGTTCTGGTCCGCCTTCCCGTAGGCGGGAGGTTGTTCTTACGCAATTGAAAAAAAAAATTTTTTGATAGTAGTGGGAACTTTAGGGTCAGGATCCTTTTTTCCACTGTGTTGTTATATCTACTTATTTGTTGCTCTGCTTAGTATGCTTTGTCAATAGGTACTGATGTGTGGGCGGTCCTTGGGGCTGCATATAGCTGGATGATCAAAGAGATGAAGATGTTCAGTCTCCAAAGCTGCTGGTGGAGGTTCACAACTCTATGGTTCCGGGACTGGACTAGAGTTCCACAAGGAACAACAATTAGCAGGTAAGTCTAATTTACTCATGGTATGCGTGCTGCTGCATGAGTGTGGAGGGGTGGCATGAATGGTATGCATACGTATCATAAGGATGTGAATTAGGGTTTGTGTAATTTGCATGATTTAGTGTGTTTATCTTCGAGCAATATAGTAAGATTGGAAATGGCTTTGTTGGGTCATTCCTCACTGTCCCTCCAGTACAGTCCAGTCAAGTGGGTTATGTTCATTTACCAGCAGGTGGAGACTGAGAAAACATCAAACTTGAAACATACTATAAGAAGCCTGTGCCACCTGACAGCAGCCAGTATTTTCTCAGTCTCTAGTTGGTGGATGAGAACAGCTTTTGCAGCTGGACTTCGGCTTTGGGACCAAAGGTAGCGGGCCTGGGGTGCAGAACCCGGTGGATCCGGGTCCCTCCCCCCTTCTCCCCTAGTCTCCCATTGGTAGGCTCCCTTGTTCCACCTCCCCAACACGGGGTTGAGCAGGCCCTTGTGCCTTTAAGGATCCTCAGGAGAAAAAAAAAAAAAAAGAACAAGCAAAGAATAGTGAAGGCTGGACGTGGGTGAGCAGTGGTAGCTCAACAGCCTAAGGGGGCAGCGGCTGAGTAGGTCCACAGTTGGCACTGGTGGGGTCAGTGAGTCTGAAGGGGAGTTGGTCGGGGCCATGGCGCACATGACCGACAGACCAGAGATGCATGTCATGCGGCACGCATCGAGCACAGCTCTCAGATGGCGGGCTGTGCCGTAGTGCTGCTGAGAAGCCCGGAGGTATCAGAGGTTGGTGGAGCAGATTCCCAGTAGCCAAATCACACTCCCAAAGATGCAGGAGGCACCGTGGTTTTGATGGGAACTGCCGCCATTTTGTCTACAGCAAGCCCTTCATATTGGGAAGGCTCTGAGCCTCTGGTGTTGCAGCCTATGGTCAATTTGTCCCATGGGACCCCAAGGGAACTCTCTGGAGGTGGTTTAAGAGGGAAAAGTGCTCCTTTTTCTCCCAAATTTGTCCTATTGCTTCGTCAGGCCTTCTGATTGAAACAGAGGCTAAGTGAAGGGTCTCCGGCCCTCAATAAGTCTTCCCTGCCTATGGGACGGGGGCACCCACAGATTTTAAGCGCCTTCATAGGGAACAGCTTGAGGAGGAGGAGGATGCAGCCTCAGTAGGGTCATTGGGTTCTTTGGACCATTTGAAGGGGCCTGCAAACCTCCTGGAGGGACAGTCTCAGGAAGAGCTGGAGGAGGGGAGAGCTCTCAGTAGTTGAGGATCTGACAGCGGTGCAAATTTTTCACTGGGATGAGCTTCCCTCCCTGATTTTGCAGTTCTTAGCAGCATTGCGCATAGCAGAGGAGCCTAGTCCAGAGTTCATGGAGGACCCACTCATGGAGGGTATCCGAAAGCCCCTCCTGGTCTTTTCCTGTCCACAAGGCACTGAAAATGATCCTTGCAGAGAAGTGGATCTCCCCAGATGCAGGCTTCTGCATGAGTCAGAGTATGGCAAAGCTTTATCCGATTCCTTCCGAGGAGCTGGAGAAGTTGCATCTGCCTCGGGTGGATGCCCTTGTGACGTCATTCACTTGGAAGACCACCATTCCGGTGGAGGGTGGTGCTGCTGTCTTGAAGGACCATAATATGGAGGCCTTGCTTAAGCAGGCCTTTGAAGTGTCAGGAGCCATTTATGGCGATTATATGGCTAAAACTTGTAGGGGAGGAGTGGTCTAGTGGTTAGGACAAGGTACTTCAGGCCGGAGGGCCGGGGGTTCAAGTCCCACCTGTGGACAGCAATCTCAGGCCGGAGGGACTGGGATTTCTAGTCCTATATTTATTTATTTATTTATTTAGCTGTATTTATATCCCGCTTTTCACCGGGTCAAAGCGGTGGGACGTATAACAGGGGGGGGGGAATCAATAGTGGGGGGGGGGGGGGCCCATCACTGGGGGTTCAACATTGATGATTTTGGGGCGAACATAGAGACTGACAGGATAGTAGATAGGCACTCCTTGTGGTCTTGGGCAAGCCACTTAACCCTCCATTGCCCATGTTCCCTGTAAGTATTAGCGTATGTGTCTCATATCCCCTCGTGTTAAATGTATCCCCCAGTTGACCGCTTTGACCCGGTGAAAAGCGGGATATAAATACAGCTAAATAAATAAATAAATAAACTTGTCTTCATTAGTTATAAAGGCTTCCAAAGGACTCCCTGGCGGAGCCCACGAGCTGGACAGAGGTGGCTAGACTGGAGTCAGGTTCTGCTTTTTTGGCAGATCTTTTTTTATGATTTGCGCCGGGCATCGACGAAGGCTATGGCTGCTGTGGTGTCGGCACGATGGCTCTTGTGGTTCCATAATTGGGCAGCAGATGTAGCTTCTAAGACGCATCTAAGCAAGCTTCCTTTTGCTGGGAAGTTGCTGTTTGGTGGCTATTTGGAAAAGCTGGTGAAGGATTTGAGAGATTCCATGGTGCCTAGGCTCCTGCAGGATAAACCCAAAGGGGTTGGCAAGGGAATTCCCTCGAGGAGCTGTGGATGTGACTCGCTTATGTTTCGTCCAGCGCAGGGGAGGCGGGGAAGGGGGCTAATCCACAGAGATCCCAGTTCCTGCAGCAGGGCCTGTACTTTCCGAAATTCCGGAAATAACAAATCCCCCCCCCCCCCCCCAGTGAGGGTTTGGGGGCCCTGGTAGGGATTCAGCCTGTCTGTGTTCATCTGCGGCGGTTTTCCCCGCCTGGGCCTAGATCACTTCAGACACCTCAGTCTTGCAGGTTCTCCAGGATGGATACACACTTGAGTTCACTTGACTCCTCTCAGATGCCTTCATGGTGTCTCCGTGGTGGTTTCATGGTGTCTCCGTTGTGGTTTCCAAGAAGGAAAGCTAGTGGTTTCCCGTTTTGAATTTGAAAGGGGTCAACAGGACCCTAAGGGTCCTGCATTTCCATATGGAGACTTTGCATTCTGTCATCATGGGCATCTGACAAGGGAGAGTTTTTGGCTTCCCTGGTTCTGACTGAGGCTTACCTCAACATAACATAAGAACATAAGATATGCCATACTGGGTCAGACCAAGGTCCATCAAGCCCAGTATCCTGTTTCCAACAGTGGCCGATCTAGGTTAAACCCATCTACACTAACAGCCTTTACTACATCCTCTGGTAACAAATTCCAGAGTTTGATTACACGTTGAGTGAAAAAATATTTTCTTTTATTAGTCTTAAATAGTTTACCCTGTAGCTTCATTGCATGTCCCCTAGTCTTTCTATATTCTGATAACATAAACAATCAATCTACATTTACCCATTCAACTCCATTCATTAATTTATAGACTTCTATCATATCCCCTCTCAGCCGTCTCTTTTCCAGGTTAAAGAGCCCTAACCTTTTTAACCTTTCTTCATAGGAGTATCCTTCCATCCCCTTTACCATTTTGGTGGCTCTTCTCTGAACCTTTTCTAATAACTCTATATACTTTTAAAGATACGGCGACCAGAATTGCACACAGTATTCAAGGTGCGGTCTCACCATGGAACAATATAGAGGCATTATAATATCTTTTGTTTTATTTTCTATTCCTTTCCTTATGATACCTAGCATTTTATTTGCTCTCTTGGCCGCCGCTGCACACTGGGCCGAGGGTTTTAACATGTTATCCACAATGACGCCTAAATCTTTTTCCTGGGTGGTGGTTCCTAATGTGCAACCTTGCATCTTGTAACCATAGTTTGGGTTGTTCTTCCCTAGGTGCATAACTTTGCACTTGTCCACATTAAATTTCATCTGCCATTTTGATGCCCAGTCTTCCAATTTATCAAGATCCTCTTGCAGTTTTCCACAATCCTCTTGGGTTTTAACAACTTTAAATAATTTTGTGTCATCTGCAAATTTGATAACCTCACTCGTTATTCCCTTTTCCAGGTCATTTATGAATATGTCAAAAAGCAGCGGACCCAGCACAGATCCCTGGGGTACAACATCTTTCTCCATTGGGAAAATTGGCCATTTAGCCCTACCCTCTGCTTTCTATCTTTTGACCAGTTCCTGATCCACAATAGTACACTGCCTCCTATCACATGACTCTAGTTTTGCCAGAAGTCTCTGATGAGGGACCTTGTCAAAGGCTTTCTGAAAGTCCAGATACACTATATCAACCAACTCACCTTTGTCCACCTGTTTATTCACACCTTCAAAAAACATAACAGATTAGTAAGACAAGATCTTCCTTGTCTAAAGCCATGTTGGCTGTCTCCCATTAGGCCATGACTATCTACATGCTGAGTAATTTTGTTATTTATGATGGTTTCTACCATTTTTCCCGGTACTGACGTGAGGCTCACCGGTCTGTAGTTTCCCGGATCACCCCTGGAACCCTTTTTAAAAATTGGCGTTACATTGGCGATCCTCCAATCTTCAGGTATTACAGATGATTTTAATGATAGATCCCAGATTACTAATAGCAGGTCTGCAATCTCATATTTCATTTCTTTAAACACCCTTGGATGTATACCATCTGGCCCAGGTGATTTGCTACTCTTCAGTTTATCTAATAGTTGTAATACATCTTCCCGATGCATCAATATTTCCTTCAATTCTTCCGCACCTTTAAATAGCACTTCAGTCATGGGTAACATCCCTACATCTTCCTCAGTAAAGACCGAAGCAAAGAATTCATTCAGTCTCTCCACTATCGCCTTGTCGCCTCTTAGTGCCCCTTTAACCCCTCTATCATCTAATGGACCAACTGACTCTCACAGGATTTTTGCTATGAATGTACTTGAAAAAGTCTATTTTGCGTTTTTGCTTCCGCAGCAAGCTTCTTCTCAAATTCTCCCTTTGCCTGCCTTATCAATGCCTTGCATTTGACTTGCCAGTGCTTGTGCTGTTTCCAGGTTTCGTCATTTGGCTCTTTTTTTCTATTTCCTGGAAGATGCTTTTTTTGGCAACAACAGCCTCTCTGACCTCACCTTTAAGCCATGCTGGCAGTTTTTTGGACTTCCTTCCACTTTTCTTAAAGCGTGGAATACAGCTGGTCTGGGCTTCCAAGATAGTAGTTTTCAACAACACCCAAGCTTGTTTTAGGTCTTTAACATTTGCAACTGCTCCTTTTAGTTTTTTCTTAACTATTTTCCTCATTTTATCATAGTCTCCCTTTCGAAAGTTAAAAGGTAGTACTGTGGATTTCCTTACTATCCCCCCTCCACTAAATAAATCAAATGCGATCATGCTATGATCACTATTGCCAGGTGGCCCCAACACCCTTATCTCTTGCACCAGATCTGGCTTCCCCTCTGGTCGGTTCATGAACCAGCTGCTCCAAGAAGCAGTCATTTATTTCATCTAGAAACTTTATCTCCCTAGCATGTCCTGCCATGACACTGACTCAGTCGATACCGGGGTAATTGAAATCACCCATTGTTATTACAGTGTTGTAACTTTTGTTAGCTTCCCTGATTTCTTTGAGCATTTCATCATCCATTTGTTCATTCTGGCCAGGTGGTCGATAGTACACCCCCACTGCCATCGCCTTCCCCTTTTTACATGGAATTTCAATCCATAGAGATTCTACAGCAAATTTTATTTCCTGCAAAACTTTAATCCTTTCTGACTCAATGCCCTCTCTAACATAGAGCGCAACCCCTCCACCAATTTGATCAGCTCTATCATTACGATATAGTTTGTACCCAGGTATCACAGTGTCCCACTGGTTGTCCTCCTTACACCATGTCTCTGATATTCCAATCATATCTAACCTCTCATTTAGTGCTATATATTCTAACTCTCCCATCTTATTTTTTAGACTTCTAGCATTTGCAAACAAGCATTTTAGAGACTGTATTTTATTCATATTAATCTGGCTATTGGTAGACATGGGTAATTTGGGATCTTTAAGCTGTGTCTGCTCCATACTCCAGGGCATTTGGGCTACTTTACTCTTTTTTGGAACCTTATTAAGAGAGGGCTGCTACACAGTACCCTGTCCTGTGCTGCTGAGGTAAGCTGTGACCAACTTCCTGGGTGATTAACAGTCCTTGTTTGGATAGAAGGTGTCTTTCAAAATGGCCTTTTGACTTGCCACCTGGTGTTAACACCTATTGAAAAGGTTTCACAGGCCTCTTTGTAAGGGTCTCTAGAAGACTTTATTTGTGCTCAAAGAGTACTGACCCTGTTTTGCCTTTTATGCTAAGTTATATTCTGATTTGATTTAAATTACAGCTCTTTGCTGCTGCTAGGCTCTGACTTATTATGAAATTTAAACTACAAGCTTTCTGCTGGATTCTAAATTTAACCAGAAAGCTCTCTTCTCTGTTTTAAAGTGACTATTAAATTTAAACTACAAGCTCTCTGCTGGGTTCCAAAGTTAACCAGAAAGCTCTCTTCTGTGTTTTAAATTTAAACTTAAATTTAAACTGCTGCTACTAGGCCCTGACTGATTTAACAAAAAACACTGGCTTCACAGATTAATTAGCTTTAATACAAAGAAGTCCTTTCAGAAAATTCCCAGAAGTATATATTCACAATTGCAGATCTCTCTCCAGAAGTAGCAGTCACTTTTTCTAGTCCTTCAAGACTAGTCCTTCAAGTTCCTACCCATCAGGATCATCAGCGTTTTCTTCACTTTGTGGTGCTGAGGGGGCATTTTCCATTTCAGATTCTACCGTTTGTCTTTGCCACAGCTCCTTGAGTGTTTACCAAGGTGATGGTGATAATAGCTCCAATTCCCCTCTAGATCTGCTTTATCCCCTCTTCCCCCCTTCAATACTAAGTTTCCCCTCAGTCTGTTCCCTTTCATCCTTTTCTAAGATCTTCAATGAGGAAACCGCTCATCATTTTTCCTCCTCTAAACTTACTACCCATTCTTCTGATCCCTTCCCATCTTCTTAACTCCATCTCCTCCTCTGTCATCCCTTCCATCTCACATATTCTCAACTTTTCGCTGTCCACTGCAACTTGCAGCTTTCAAGCATTCTGTGGTCACTCCTCTTAAGAAACCTTCACTTGACCTTTCTTGTCCTTCTAATTATTGACCCATCTCCCTTCTTCCCTTCATTTCCAAACTTCTTTAACATGCAGTTCTTAGCTGTTGCCTTGAATTTCTCTCTTCTCAAGCCCTGCTTGATCCACTTCAATATGGCTTTCATCCGTTACATTTTACTGAGGCGGCTCTCGCCAAAGTCTCCAGTAACTTTTTTCTGGCTAAATCCAAAGGCCTTTACTCAGTCCTTATTCTAATTGACCTTTTGGCTGCTTTTGACACTGTGAACCACCACCTTCTCCTCAATACATTGTCCTCACTTGGTTTTAGGGGCTCTGCCCTGTCCTAGTTCTCCTCTTATCTCTCCCATCGCTCTTTCAGTGTTTGTTCTGGTGGTCCGTCTACTGCTATCCCACTCTCAGTTGGTGTACCCAAAGGTCTGTTCTGGGCCCTCTTCTTTTCTCTCTCTATACCCAGTTCCTTGGTGTTCTCATCTTCTCCCATGACTTTCAGTATAATTTTTTTGCTGTTGACTCTCATATCTACCTATCTACACCTGATACTATATTTTTCTGACACTTCAGGCCCACATCTCCTGCCTATCTGACATCGCTGCTTGGATGTCTCACCACTGTTTGAAATTGAACATGTCCAAAACCGAACTCCTTATTTTCCCCCTAATCCCTTCTTCCCACCCTTTCCCCTTTCTCCATCTATGTAGATAAAACTTCTTCCTGTTTCCTCAGCCTGCAACCTTGGGTCATCTTTACCCCTCCTTCTCCTCCACACATATCCAACAGATAGCTAAAACCTGTCGTTTCTTTCTCTACAACATTAACAAAATTTGCCCTTTCCTTTCTGAACACACTACTAAAACAATTAGCCACTCTTTAATCACCTCCTGTCTCGACTATTGTAACCCTGGCTGGTCTCCATCTGAGTCACCTCTCTCCCCTTCAGTCTGTTCAGAACTCTGTGCACAGCTAATCTTCTGCCAGCCCCGATATACTCATTTAACCCATCTTCTCAAATCACTTCATTGGCTCGCCTTCCGTTTCCATATCCAATTCAAACTTCTCCTTCTGACCTATAAATGCATTCATTCTTTTGTTCCTCACTACCTTTCCTCTCTCCTCTCCCAACACCCCTCCTCGTGAACTTCGCTCTTCCACTGACTTGCTTCTCTCTGTGCCCTTTTCTTTCACTGCCAACTCCAGACTTTTGATTCTTTCACTTTGTTGCTCCTTATGCCTGGAACAAACTACCCCAGTCTGTACGTCAGGCTTCATCTCTCCACCTTTTCAAATCCACGCTAAAGACTCACCTCTCTGAGGCTGCTTTTGGATCCTGATCCCTTGTTTTCCTTGTGTCTTCCTACCTTTCCTTATTTATACCCTTATTCTCATCTGTTGTATTGTCTATCTTAATTAGATTGTAAGCTCTGATGAGCAAGGACTGTCTTTTATATGTATATGGACAGCGCTGCATACGCTTTGTAGCGCTAAATAAATGATTAATAGTAGTAGTAGTAGCGGCTGATTTGCGGAAGCAGAGAGTTTTGGTCCACCCGTACCTGGATGATTGGCTTATTTGGGGGAAGGCCTTTCAGGAGAGCTGAGAGGTGACAGCTCTGGTGTTCCGTCATCTTCAGGAGTTAGGCTGGGTGGTCAGCTGCGCAAAGAGCCGGTTGGAGCCCTCCCAGCCCTTGGAATATCTGGATGCTCTGTTCAACATCTGCAAGGGCCTGGTGTTTCTTCCAGAGGGCAGGATTGCAAAGTTGTGGGTCCAGGTTCAGGCTTTGCAGAGGGCCCCTGCCCTTGGATGTGGCACTATCTTCAGGTTCTGGCCTCTGTGGCGGCCACGTTAGTGCCCTGGGCCAGGTTGCACATGTGACCTCTCCAGGTGGATCAGTTGTTGCATTGGTCCCCTCAGCTGCAGTCCATGGAGGTTCTTTATCTTTATCTTTATTAAAAACTTGATAAACCGCTTTTCGTGGAGAACATAAAGCGGTGTACAATAAAAGGTTGGCAGTGCAAGACAAAGAAAGGAACGCCAAAAAATAAGATAGGAAAGGAAAGAATAAAAGCCAAGATAAATGTAAGACAAAAGTTAAACAAAACCAGACAAAGGGCTTCCACTTCGAGACAAAGCCAGAGCGGGCTTACAGTGGTGGATGGACCTGTTGCAGCTCACTGCAGGCATGTCTCTCGAGTTCCAGGACTGGATAGTGGTGACCATGGATGCCAGTCTGTTTTGCTGGGAAGGGCATTGTCTAGCTCAGGTGACTCAGGGCAGATGGACTCAGGAGAAGAGTTGTTTGGAGACGTGGGTCATATGTCGGGTTCTGGAGGTTTTCCTTCCCTTAGTATGAGGCAAGGCAGTGAGAGTTCTGTTGAACAATGCCATGACGGTGGCCTATATTAATTGGCAGTCTGTGTTCGAACAGATCGTGGAGCGTTGGGAAGTTCCCATGATGGACCTGATGGCATCTCTGGCAAATGCCATGGTTACCCGATTCTTCAGTCATCACAGAAAGCACATGGCCAAGGGGCTTGACATGTAGGTTCAACCCTGGTCAAGTGCTGGTCTTCTTTATGTGTTTCCTCCTTGGCCCTTGATAAGGTGAGTCCTTCAGTGAATAGATTCTCACCGGGAGAGAGTAGTGCTAGTAACACCAGATTGGCCTCTGCATCTGTGGTATGCAGATCTGGTTCGTCTTCTGGTGGAAGAGCCATTTTCCTTGCCAGCAGAGATGGACTTTCTCACTCAGGGTCCGGTGCAAATGTCAGACGTGGGTCAGTTCTCACTTATGGCTCGGCTGAGGTGCAGGGGCTACTCAGCCCATGTGATTGATATGTTATTACTAGCTTGCTGGCGGTCAACTTCTTTGGCCTATGTTTGGGTCTGGCACATTTTTGAAGCTTGATGTGAAGAATGTGGAGTTCGACCCCTTGTGAGGATACTACATCCATCAACACATGATATACCTTGTCACGCGTTTGCCGGTGACACAAAGATTATACGCCACTAGGTAGCGCTGTTTAAGAACAAAGAGTCCGAGTGTAGGGTAATAAAGGCTTTTATTCCCCGTTTAAAGCAAGGTTCAACTAAGAGATATTTTAGATAACAGAAACAGTCCTTTGTTTCAAAAGGTACCAATATTCACTGGCTAGTTAACTGTTACTTCACAGTTTAAATCAGGTTTTCTTCAAAGTAATATTCAGTATAATAAACATCAACTTATACTTCATTTATTCTTCTGTGGAGCATACACACTTTGGAGCATAGGCAGTGCACCAATCACATTCCATTTCCTCAGGTAAAGGTGTGGGAATAGTGCTGGGAGAATCCACTTCCATCAAATCCTCTCCGCTATACTGATTCAAAGGGCTTCCACTGTCCCTGTCTATTTCAGCTGGGAAATCTCCAGCTTGGGAGTTTGGCTTCATATAACCAGGGACTCTTAAGGCTGGCGGTAGTTTAGTGAACCAGTCTGCACTCTTGTTTCCCTTAAGAGGAATCCTTCTTTTAGCATAGCTTTTAGCAGTACAATCATTACAGTTAATCTTCAATGCCTCATACCTTGGCTCACTGAGTAAAAACTTCCGTTGCTTATAAAACTGCTTTTCCCTCTGAATAGGTGAAACTGGGCAATGATCCTCTAGAGATAAGCTTCTGTCAGAACCTCCCTCTCTGGTTCTTAGCTTTCTTCTCTCTAGGTTACAAACAGGCAGAGTATAGGAACTAGGCGTGGCAGAGCCTCTCACCTTGGAGCAATTTCCACCAAACTCCCCTTGCACAACAGGTCCAGTTTGGGCTTTCCTGGCTTCCCACCTTGTGAGGTCTGTTTCTCCTCCAGCTTCCAGCTTGGCTTCTTCCACAGCAATCAGGCTTATGTCCTTGATAGCCTCCAGGCTTCTCTGCTGTTTCTCCTTCTAGTCCAGCTCCAGTTCCTTCTTCCTCTTTCTCCTCCTTCCTCAGCTCCTGCTGTGTCCACGGCTTCCTCTGCTTATGCCACTGCTGCTTATGCCACTCCTCTCTCTCCTGTCCAGAAGCATTCTGCTCTGGCTTATAAAGTGAACCATTACTGCTGACTTCCTGGTTCTCTTTCAGCTGCAGGTCATCAGTGAGATTAGGTTCATTAAGACCAGTATGTCTGTTCCTGCTCCCTCTAGCTGTGCCTGGAGGTAACTGCACATCTAGTTCTTCTAAAACAGGATTTCTTTTCTTAAAACCAACTTTATTAGTGCCCGCATCATGACAACCTACTGTACTTGGGTGCACCTGGAAAAGGAACTACGTCCGCTAGCTCCCCTTGTGTTAGCACCGGCCATGTCTTTCAAATAAGCATGTAATGGCTCCTGCTGTACGAGTGACAGTACAGGCCTTTGGTAGACTCTCAAGAGCAGTGTTGGAGCAGGAATCTGAAGATTTCTCTTGGGACATGCCTCTTTGGAGGAACTCTGAATTACAAATAGCAGGTGATATGATTGTTTGGAGGATCTGGCAATCTCGACAAATCTGGACAATAGGTCAACTACTGGAGACTACGGAATATAAAACCTTTGCTAAGCTCAAAGTGGAATTTGGCTTGCCTGATAGCCAATATTTTGTATGGGTCGCAAAAGTGTCATGTTTTCCAAATAGCAAAAGTTGATCTGACGGATCTACAGGATAGCCAATGTCAAGGCCAATAGTATAGGAAATGGAAATTGTTAGATTATTTTAATTCTACTGGATGAAGTATTGTCTGAAAATCCTTTGCTGTGTAGTCATGTAATGTAGAATGTTTTATTTTGTTTAAGTTGTATACTTGATTTGTATCAATAAACATATTATAACTAAAAAAAAAGCCTGAGAAAATAAGAGGCTACAAGGAGGTGGAATCAAAAGCAACATCAGGAAATATTTCTTCACAGAAAGAGTGGTGGTTGCCTGTGTTCAGACTCTGAGCATAAGTAAGTTGAGAAGGAGGAATGCTGGGTATAACTAGTGCGTTTAGGAGATAATTGTATAACTGTGCAGATGCAAGAGGACCTTGAGAAATTGGGAAACTAGGCAGCCAAATGGCAGATGAAATTTAATGTTGACAAGTGTAGTTATGCACTTAAGGAAGAAAAACCCAAAGTACAGTTACACGATGCAAGATTCCATATTAGGAATCACCACCCAGGAAAAGGATCTAGGTGCATCATGGATAATACATTGAAACCCTTTGCCCAGCGTGCAGCTGTCGGCCAAGAAAGAAAATAGAAATGTTAGGAATCATAAAGAAAAGAATGGAGAATAAAGCCAAGGATATTTTAATTCTTCTGTATCGTTCCATGTGTGACTGCACCTCGAACGTTGTGTGCAATTCTGGTCGCCATTTCTTAAAAAGGATATAGCAGAATTAGAAAAGGTTCAGAGAAGAGTGACAAAAATGGTAAAAGTGGATGGAAGGATACCCCTATGAGGAAATGCTTAATAAATTAGGGATCTTTAGCTTGGAAAAAAGACGGCTGATGGGAGATACAGCAGAAGTTTATAAAATAATGAAAGGAGTGGAATGGGGTAAATGTAGATCAGTTGTTTACTCCTTCAAAAAGTAGAAAGACTAGGGGACGCACAATGAAACTACAATGTAACGCTTTTTTAAAATTGATAATTTCAATTAATTACAATAAGAAATAAACAGAAAAGAGAAAAACTCAGCAGTCCACTTCATGGGGAGATTCATAAATGCATCTGCCATTAGGCCATTCAAAATCAAATAATATCATCTTGAGAGAGGAACTTATGCCCAAACAGTACAAGCCAACTCCATTTTTACTAGCATGTTGGCAAACACACAATTCAATCGATACTACATATTCACTGTGAGCAATGATTACTTAGAAAATCTTCCAGCGAAGAAACCTCAGAAAAAATATACTTGGTTCCCCCGGACATAACCAGGCATTTACAAGGAAACTTAAGGAAAAAAGTAGCACCCTAGCCAGAACGCGATGCTTCAAAACAAGAAAAGCCTTGCGCCTAAGCTGCGTTTGCCTGGAAACGTCCGGAAAGATATTAATTCCCCCCCACAAAAAATAGCATTCTTATTTTGAAAAAACAAACGCAAAACTGTATTTTTATCAATTTCAGGATACAAGAAGAGTAGATTTAGCAGCAATCAAATCATGGGATGATTCAATAAAATCAGATACATTCAAAGAATCTGAGGAACAGCCTCAACTCCTTGCAAAGACCCACTAGTAGCTATAGATGTCTGAGACAAATAATACAACTTATTTATAGAAGGTTTAGACTCTTCTTGATAACACAACACTTCAGACAAATATTTATCAAACAAAATCTGTGGTGATAACAAACGAGTAATTGGAAAATTTAAACATCTAATATTCTTAGCTTTAAAGCTATTTTCAGGCAATTCCTGTTGGGTATACAAGGTGAGGCTCTCTTTAATAAAAGACATAGTAATATTCTGTAAAGTAACTAATTGTGAATCCAATTTCTGACATTTTTCATCCAATGCCACAATCTGAAGATCATGCTGAGTTAATTTTGCCACTGAATTCTTAGAGAAATCAGAAAACTGAGAAACCACAGCAATCAAAGAAGCTTCAATCTGCGAAAGAACTTGCCATAAAGCAGATAAAGAAATATTTTGTTTGTCCACAGTCGTCATAGAAATAGAAACCTGATGAACTCCAGCCAGGTCCCCTGAAACTTGTAAAATACATAGTAAAGGTGCAACAGCAATATCCAAAAATTTCATAGAAGGACCTGGGACAGATGGTAACTCCTGAGATCTAAACTGATCTTCCAACAAGGGGGATGAATTCACTGGGCCCATAGAATCATCACCAGCATGCAGGGCAGAGTTAAGAGCCCCCGTTAAAGATGATGAGATCCCGGAGGAAACCGAGGACCCGGCAACAGGCTGCGACAACACCTCCAAACCACCCGATGATACAACATGCTTGTCCACTGGACAGATTTGGAGGGGTTTGCCATACTCACGTTTGAAGATCTCTTTTTCCATTTTCCCATTCCAGGAACCCCGCTGCACTGCGCCTCATGCACTGAAGGGGCACCAAAGGGACTAACAAGCTCCTTTAAACGCTCCCCTTCAGATGCGACCGTGTAACCGCGGTGCAAGCCGCAATTTAAGGCCCTCCAGATGACGTCGGGGCCTGACGCCGCGAGGCTGATCCGGCAGGATTCCACCAACTGCCTGCTCAGACAGCCACGGTGTACAGCTGTGGGCAGAAACTCCGTCTCACCAAGTGCTTGACTCCCATGTGTAACACATTTACGACTAAGTGAAGAATTTTGTTTTTCACTCACCACATACCGGTACTCAATCTCTGGAATTCATTGCTGGATGATGTAGTAAAAACTGTTGGTGTAGATGAGTTTAAAAGAGGTTTTGAAAAATCCATAAATCATTATAAAAGGAGATTGGTTAAATCCACCACTTACCTTTAGGATAAGCAGCATGGACTCTGTCTGCCTTATTGGGAACCTAATAGGTACTTGTGACCTGGATTAGCCTCTGTTAGAGGCAGGATACTGGACTTGTTGGACCTTTAGTCTGACTCAGTATAGCATTTCTTTTGTTCTTACGCATAAAAAAAATATGCAGAGATTTTTTCCTGTACAGCTTCTGATGAGTTGTCAAAATGAAGCTAAGCGCATACTTCTGAAAATTACGCCAATGAATTTTTGCATGTCTTCTTTTTTTCTCCTCTTTGTTGCACACAATTTCCAGGGTTGATTTACACACACTTGCATGTGTTATAAAATTTGCAGCTCCCCAGTTCCTCCTAGGAATACCTACTCTCAATCCAGTAAACTTATGCCCATAATACTTCTCACATGTCAGGAGGACAGTTTTCTAAAAGCCGAATTCTGCATCTAAGATACTTATTTTACCCTCAGAAATGCTTTAAAAATTGCCCATATAGAGGCAGATGTAATGAGCAATGTGTTAAAACTGCGTTGAGAATTCAGCATATGGTTTCCTAGCACACGTATAAAAATACTTTTCACTTTTGGTGCAGTAAACGAATGGAATGTATATGACTGCTGCATTAAAAGAAGTGCACGGACAGAAAAATGTAAACACATGGCTCTGGTAATATGTGCACGTTTTTATGGCATTGGGTCTTTCTATGCACACATCTTTATTTATTCACTGCATCTTAGCAATGATTGGTCTGGATCAGTGAATATTCAGTACACAGAGGGGAGATACTGTAACTAATACTTTCATCAACATGGAATTTAAATGGCACTGCAGAAACATGTGCCCACATTCTTATGTGTAGATCTTTTGTACACAAAAGTCTGTCTTGCGTCAGTCGCTGGTTAATACACGCTAGTGTGCATTCAATTTACCGATTCTTGTTATATTAGCCCCATAGAGGCCAATTCCATAAAGTGCATGTCTGGCCCGCAGACACGTCTAAATCCCAAATGGGTCCCCATTGAGCCCAATTATGCACCCACGGATTTGGATGTTCCCGCAGAGCCAGAATTGAGGAAATAGACATGTTCGGCGGGCACGTGCAAGAGCTAACCAGCCGGTCCCGTGCCTCAGATGCAGGTAAACGTTTTGGACGTCCCCACGCCCACCGTGTTCTGAAACATCACACATTTTGGATCCTGCCTGCCCTCGCGATGTACCCGCAGACACCATGCCCCGTGGGAAAATGTGCATCTCTTAAGCTGCCCATCACAGACAGCAGAGTGCTGATACACACTAGACATAACTACCAATGAGAAATAACAGCTGCTGCAACTTAGACCATATACCAGTCCCCTCATGCTATGAAAAGTGCTAGATAAGCCCATTGCATCCCAATATGGTATACAAGAAAGTAAATATGAACATGTATGTCAGGACATACCTTGCATCAAATAGTATGTGTCATTTGTAACTGGCCCCAGCGATTCCTATCCTGGTCATCTCTACAAGCACGCCTTAAACTGCTAGGGATGGACCCTCACCAAGTCCACAAAACGCCGAACTAACCTTGCAGGTCCCCAAATAATGCATAATATTACTGAGCAACAAATGTATGCCCTTTCTGTGCCTGTGGCATATGAGTGCACTCATTCTGCTGCTCTACACTTCCATTCCCCTCTTATCTTCCCTACACCCCTCCCTGTGAACATCGCTCCCTGTGAACACTGCTCTTCTGTTAGATTGCTTCTATCTGTGCCCTTCCCTGCTACTGCCATATCTGGATATTTCTCCCTACACCTTGCCTCTCTGTATGCCTGGAACATAGTACCTGAGTCTGTATGTCAGTCCTCATCCCTGGCCCCTCTCAAATCCAGGCTGAGCACTCACCTCATTGGTGCCGCTGTTGGATCAGATGTGCTTACGCTCCCTTGTGTTTCCTCACCATTCCCCCTGGATGTTTCTTGTCTGTCCCAACAGGATTGTAAGCTCTGCTGAGCAGGAACCATCTGTTATGTGTATCTGTGCAGTGCTGCGTATGTCGTGTAGTGCTATACATACGATCAGTAGTAGGTGTAGTAGGGCCCTGTGGCTATGGCATCTGAGGCCCACCTATTTGGATAGTGGCATTTCTCACAGCAGCAGAACACAAAGTGTGAGTGGCGTATGGAGGTCACAGGTGCTTTATTAGATAAAAACCCCTACACATTTTAGTATTTTAACTGGACGATTGCAGACACATCATGGTGTGCTCTGTAGTCTCTTGCAAGCCTTATCTTTTGGTGTTCTTGTCAAGATAGACACTTTCACAGTGTGCCATTGATGTGTACCCCCTGAAGAAGGCATCTGCTGAAATGCGTAGGGGTTTTTATCCAATAAAGCACCTGTGACCTCCATACGCCACTCGCCCTTTGTGTTCTATTGCTACGTACTGCGATGGTACTTGCTATCCTTGTGTTCTTCTGGCATTTCTCACAGCAGCTACACCTGTCCCATCGTGGCGTATGCCGGTCTGTAAACATCCGCTCTCTGTGGGGCAACCCTATCTGCCTTCCCACAGCCAGCCTTGAGGCACTGCTTTCCTAGTCAGGGCTGTGTGGGTATGGGAGGGGAGATCCCTGTGCCTTCACACCAAGTAGCCAGACTCAAGATATATCACCACTCTCATAGCGCTCATTGATCCTTGTCTGGGTTGGGATGTTGACCGCATGGGACAATCTGGGGAAAGTTGACACTACAGCCGTTGTGTCTCCCAGTGCCAGACTCAGATATATGACTGCCCTATCACACTACCAACAATATATGATCTAATTAGCATACCCTATGTAAAAATATCCAGGAGGATTCAGCATTGGTTCCCTACGGCTACGTGTCAAAACATATCCCTGTCAATAATGGGAACCCTCAGAATAAGGGCATTCAGCAGTGCAAACAGCACTAATGCATGCTCAACAGCAACATCATTGGTCCCACATAATGTGCATAATTGGCATTCATTAGTGCTGTTTGCAGTGTTGAGTGCCCTTATTCTAGGGGGCCCATTATTAGTCATGGGGGCATGTTTTGGCATGTAGCTATAGTGAACCCTCTCTGGGTTTGACTGGCCAATCACACTGGCACTTTGTAACACTGCAGTCATCCATACTGGCCAGGCTTTCATTTCCCCCCTGAATCACAGATGAGCACACCATCTTCCCCTGTGCACCTCTCAAACCACACACTTACACACACACACTCTCTCTCTCTGTCTGTCACAAAAACATGATTCTCCAGGACCAAGCAGGAAGTCAGTACTCACATATGGGTGACGTCGGCGCCGACGGAGTCCCCGTGCGGAGCATTTCCCCAGCTTTCATGGAAAGCCTTTGGGAATGCAGCGAGCATGCGCGGTCCCCTTCCCGCCCAAAGGTGCCATCTTGCTCAGTCGTCTTTTTTCCGCGGAGCCCGACGGACGTGAGTTTGTGTCACCCGGTAAAAAAGTGATTTTCTCAGGTTTTTCGTGGTTTTACCCGGTTCGACGCCGGTTCCCCTTCCCGCCTGGGCCAGGTACACCAGTATAGAGCCCAGAGTTAGTTTTTCGTTTTTTGTCTTTCGAGACTAGCGTTCGCGCTTTTTTTGTGTGTTTCACTGGCAGCCCGGTCTTTTGACCTCGCAGAGGCCCTTTTTCCCCCGATGGCTGCCAGCGGGTTCAAGAAGTGCGATCGGTGCAAGAAATTTATGTCTCTCACTGACACCCATGACTGCTGCCTCCGATGCCTCGGGCCCGACCATGACCCGCTGGCCTGTGGTCCGTGCGGCAAGATGTCATCGAAGGCGCTGAGGAGCCGTCAACATCAGCGTGAAATAATCTTTTCTGACTCCGCGTCTGGCCGGGCCTGGACTTCGTCAGAGGCCTCGACATCTCGGGAGTCCGACCCCGAGCATCGTCGAGGGGGTCTCCTTCTCAGGAACACAGAAGGAAGAAAAAGCTTGCGAGGGTGACGTCGGTAGACGCTCCTGGCTTCTCGAGGGCCAGGTCACATAGCCCCGACCAATGCCCCAGGCTCTTGGAGTCAGAGAGGCCTTCGAAGTTACCTCGTGTGGAGCCGGAGTCCCCGAGTCACGTGAGTGCAGTTGTCCTCGTGGACTCTCCCCCGGGGGAGCCGACGTCGGGCCCGACGCTGTCGGGGCCCGAGTCGGGGGCTGCTGAGACTCCTGAGCTCGGACTCAGGTTGACGGCCTTGGAGAGCAGCTTGGCTGCCTTCATGGAACAGCAGCGGGTGCTGATCACTGGTATGACTGGTGCATCTGCCCCGACCACCGGGACCTCGACGTCCAAGTCGACCCCGGACACCGAGCCGATCCTCGAGTCGATGAAGTCTCGAGTTGATCCTCTGTCAAGGTCCCACTCGACCTCCCGTGTGGGGCCGAGGTCGTCGACGCAGATACCCTCGACGTCGGGGCGGGTGGCATCGAAGCCCACACGGTCGGAGCCACTCGATTCCTCCTCGGAGGAGTCGGACTGGGAGACGGAGGACGAGGAGTCCCCCGGACACACTTCGGACCCAGTGCATCCCTTTGGACTCACTGGAGTCCAAGCCTCAGAGAAGGTCCCCCCCGGAGGATACCCGGTTCTTGGACTTCGTGAGGGACAGGGCCAAAGCTTTGGCCTTCCCCACGGATGCAGAGGAGGAGCCTCGAGCCGAAGAGCTCGATGCACTCCAGTACGACTCTCCGCCTAAGGAGTCCTTTACTGTACCGGTTTCCTCCGATGCTGGAACGGCTGCTCTTCCGCATGTGGGAGGCACCGGCCTCGGCGCCGGTTCTTAGCAAATGGGTCGATTCCATCTATCGAGTCCGTAAGAGCCCTGGGTTCCAGAAGGCACAGCTACCACACCACTCCATGGTTGTGGAATCGGCCATGCATCGTCTGAAGAGTCAGAAGATGCACTCCTTGGTGCCCCCCGGCCGGGAGGCCTGGAACCTGGATGCCCTCGGTAGAAAGTGCTTCCAGGGCTCTATGCTGTCTTGCTGTGTCCAGACTTACCAGCTGTATATGGGCATGTACCTCCGAGACCTGGCAAAGGAAATTGCCGGGTTCTCAGCTGGCCTCTCTCCGAGGAACCTTTGCAGAGGTTCAAAGCTTTGTCCTCGGGGATTCGAGAGTTCTCAAAGTTTATCTCTCGAGCAGCCTATGATGGCTTCGAGGCTTCAGCCCGGGTAGCCGTGGCTGGCATCAGTGCACGCCGTCAGTCCTGGCTACAGTCATCACATCTGGAGCCATGGGTACAGGACAAGTTGGTCGATTTCCCTTGCCGAGGTGAGAACCTGTTTGGCAAACCCATGGCTGAAAAGGCTGTAGAAATCGAGACTGAGACCCTCACCAGGACAAGGCTGTCCAGAAAGACTTCTGCCCCTTCTCAGAGAAAGAAGCGCTCAGGGAAGAAGCCCTTTTTCCCGAGGAAGGGTACTGTCTACAAATCCTACCCTCAATTCCAGGCCTCTACAGCTCCCCAGCAAGGTCAGCAGGCCAAGGAGCAGGGACATGGGCCCCGTAGGCAGAAATCCCCCAAGCCGCCAGCTATGGCTCCTGCACAGCAGGGAGCGGGGTTTTGACTCCCACTGCATAGCCTCTCCTCCACAGCTGGCTCCACTCAGCACAGGAGGCCGGCTGACTCTGTACGCCCACAGGTGGTCAGCCATAACAGGGGATGCCTGGGTACTGAGCATAGTCCAGAAGGGCTACTTGCTCCACTTCAACCAGTTACCCCCTCCTATTTCCTATTTTCAAGGGGAGCCTCCAAGACTTCCTCTTCATCGGAACCTCCTCCTTCAGGAGTTGGCAAGTCTTCTAAAGGAGCAGGCGGTGGAACCCATGCCTCACCGCCTGAAAGGGCACGGTTTCTATTCCAGGTACTTTCTGGTACCAAAAAGGACAGGAGGCCTCAGCCCCATCCTAGACTTGCGAAATCTCAACAAGTTCCTGGAGAGGGAAAAGTTCAAGATGCTTACCCTTGGGATACTGCTGCCCTACCTCCAGCAGGGAGATTGGCTATGCTCCTTAGACCTAAAGGATGCTTATACTCACATCCTCATTCATCCAGACCACAGACAATATCTCAGATTTGTAGTGGGAGGAAATCATTTTCAGTACAGGGTACTTCCCTTTGGCCTAACCTTCGCTCCCAGGGTTTTCACCAAGTGCCTGGCGGTAGTGGCGGCCTATCTCAGAAACCAGGGCATCTTTGTCTTCCCATACCTGGACGACTGGCTCATCAGGGGTCAGTCTCCACAGGAGACCAGACAAGCCACCCTTCACACTGTATCTCTTCTCCAGCATCTAGGCTTTGTCATAAACTTCGCAAAGTCCACTTTGCTCCCCTCACAGAACATATAGGGGCAAGACTAGATACCCTTCAGGCAAAGGCTTATTTGCCCGAGAGTAGGGCCCACAGTCTGATGGGCTTGGCCAAACAGTTCCATAGTGGTTCTCTGGTCTCCGCCAGACACTTCCTGAGGCTCTTAGGTCACATGTCATCCACAGCCCATGTAACTCCGAATGCCCATCTGCACATGCGGCCTGCTCAGTGGTGCCTCAGAGCTCAGTGGGTGCAAGCCAAAGGAGACTTAAGAGACAAAGTAAGGGTGTCCAAACTACTAGTGGACTCCCTGCGGTGGTTGCTACATCTCCCAAAACCTGTCAGGGGAGTGCCTTTCCAAGTGCCGCCACACACACAGGTGCTGACAACCAATGCTTCCTTACAGGGTTGGGGGCACTTTGCCAGGGTGCATGCACTCAGGGCCTCTGGTCTCCTTGGGAGGCAACACAGCAGATCAATCTGTTGGAGCTGCGAGCTATCCGCTTGGCTCTATAGACTTTCTCCTATGTTCTCTCTCACCAGTCTGTCTTAGTTCAGACAGACAATCAAGTGGCCATGTTCTATGTGAACAAGCAGGGGATAGGCTTCTGTGTCAGGAAGCACAAGCTCTTTGCTCCCTGGCAGTCAAACAAGGCATGTTTCTCAAAGCAGTTTATCTACCTGGCCAGGAGAATTACCTAGCAGACAGGTTAAGCAGGATTCTACAGCCTCACGAATGGCACTTGAATCCACTAGTGGTCCAACAGATCTTTTTTAGATGGGGTCTTCCAACTATCGATATCTTTGCGAGTCCACTGAATTGGCAGCTGCCCAGGGTTCTGTTCCAGACAACCGCATCCTCTGAGAATAGCAGCGGATGCGTTTCTAATTTCTTGGCCTATGGGCCTACTGTATGCGTTTCCTCCCACACCTCTAGTGGTCCGTACCTTGCTCAAGGTTCTTCGGGACAAGGCCTCGGTGATTCTGGTAGCCCCCAGATGGCCGAGGCAACTGTGGTTCCCACTCCTGCAGTTGGCAGTGGACACTCCACTCCCTCTGGGGGTGCAACCCGATCTCCTGTCTCAGGACCAGGGATCTCTCCTGCACCCCACCCACAAATCCTTCAATCTGATGGCCTGGCTGCTGAAAGGATAGTTCTAGCTCCCTTACTTCTACCTAAGGAAGTGGAAGAGGTGGTGTTGGCTTCTAGGAGGCAATCCACCCGGACGTCTTATGTCCTCAAGTGGCGTAGGTTCTCCACCTGGTGTGCTGAGTGCCAGGAGGATCCTTTTTCTTGCCTGGTGCCGGTGGTGCTGCAGTATCTGCTTCACCTGTCGGACCTCGGCCTTAAATCCAACTCTGTTCGGGTCCACCTCAGTGCTCTATCGGCACACCACTCACCGGTGGAGGGACAGTCTCTGTCGGCCCACCCATTGGTATCCTGCTTCCTCAGAGGCCTGCTTTTGCTCAAGCCTCGGGTTCGTCCACCAGCCACTGAGTGAGATTTGAATGTGGTCTTGCAGCAACTTACTCGCCCACCGTTTGAGCCAATGGCTACCTGTCATTTACGATTCCTTTCTTGGAAGGCGTTGTTCTTGGTAGCTCTTACCTCGGCCAGGCGTGTGAGTGAACTCCAAGCTCTGGTTTCTGATAGACCGTACTGTGGTGAGGTGAGTGCAGCCCAGCTAGGGAAAACGGAAAAAAAGAAGGATTTTTTTTCATTGCGGGGGATGGGAGCACAAAATCCTAGGCTCCATACTAGAAGCACTGAAAGAAACCTAGAGGGCAGAGCTAAGCGTAAGCCAATCACAGACCACAGGACAACCCTGCAGAGGAGTAGGAGGTCCAAGTGGGAGGAGCTAGGAAGGGAGTTGCCCAGCTCAACAGTTAACAGAGGAAGAACAAACAAAAGAGAGAGGCACAGTTTGAGTTGGAAGCAGGAGGAGGAAGGAGCTGTGAGCAGAAGGTCCAGGAGGAGTGCAGGAGGAAGCACCAGTGGCAGCTGCAGTTCAAGGCCTAGCCCAGGTTCAAGTCCAATTCCCAGGAGGCACAGACAGGAGAGGTCGGGGGCCAAGCTGTGGAAAACCCTTGCAGCCAAGGAGAGCAGCAAATGGAGGAACCATTACAAAGGCAGCCAAGGAAGGTACGCAGAGAATGAGCAGTGCCACCAGAATAGTTCTTGCTCTGACTCAGAGGAGACTTTCAGGACACCTGAAGCCTCAGCACAGCAAGAAGTATCTCAGGAGGGAGGTTAAGCAGGAGAGACACACAGGAGACTGGCTTGGAGGAGCCAAGGCCAGGCAGTGTGAGAGACTGTTTAACATTGCAAAGACTCTTAAGGAAAAGTTACCAGAGCACTTTCAAAGAGCACCTAGCTGTAGCTCACTGGAGAGCATGGAAGTAGGCCCTGAAGGAAGTGTTGTTGAGTCAGAAACCTCTGAGATGGAATGTGAGCTGTGCACTAAAATACAATAGTAATGTGTGTTAGAAAACAGTGAAATACAAAAGGAAGCTGTTGTAAGTTAAAGCAGTTTTCAAGAGTTGAAAGAGAAGAGTAACCCTGAAGACAAGAGGTTAGGAATCTCTCTCTTAGGAAGCAAAAACTGCAAAACTTCAGTGAAGGCCCAAACAGCTAGAACTATTTGTATGGGGCGTGGCAACAGCGAGGTTGGAAGCTGTGATGTGTTTTACAAATGATTTTGTGTTTTGAAATGGCAAGAATTTGCAGTGAAGCATAGTATCTGCTTTGAGTTTTGTTTGGACATTTTGATTTGGAGATATTATCCTGTATTTCTTTTGTCTGGAATAAGTGCTTAAAGAATTTTTATGTTCATCACTTGCCAACTTTGGAAACCGAATACAAATTTCCTGTGCGCTTTAAATAACCACTTGGCTTTCCTTATTGACACAACTACAACCCTCGAAGGGATACAGATGGCCAGCCGTCCCTACTAGGCAACCGCCTGGTAGGGGCGCGAGCGTCACAGTACACATGGTTCTATAGGAACAGGGTAGTCTTACGGACTCATCCTAAGTTCCTTCCAAAGGTTGTCTCCTCCTTCCACCTCAGTCAGGAGGTGGTTCTTCCAACATTCTTTCCCAGGCTGCACGCCAGCCGGGCTGAAACAGTCTTGCATACCCTGGACTGTAGAAGGGCGTTGTCCTTTTACATAGACCGTACGCAGGGGCATCGAAGGGCTGCTCAGCTCTTCGTATCTTTTGACCCTAATAAACTGGGGTTACCTGTCTCCAAGCGTACGTTGTCCATTTGGGTGGCAGATTGTATTGCCTGGGTGTACAGGGCAGCCAGCCTCTCCTTGTAGGGTCGAGTCACGGCCCACCGTGTCAGGGCGAAAGCCGCGTCAGTAGCTCATCTCCGCTCTGTTCCGTTGGCAGACACCTGCGGGGCCCCTACTTGGTCTTCAAGCCAGACTTTTGTGGCCCATTACTGCCTCGAGAGGGAGTCCCGAAGGGACAGTGCTTTCAGACAGGCGGTATTCCGTAATCTCTTTGAGGTTTAGGCAACTCCTACCCTCTGGCCCTTGTGTTGGGCTACCGTACGGGGGTGTTCTCAGAGAAGATTCTTCTCCAGGACCAAGCAGGAAGTCAGTCCTCACTTATGGGTGACGTCGGCGCCGACGGAGCCCTCGCGGAGCAATTTTCCCCAGCTTTCAAAGAAAGCCTTTGGGAATTGCAGCGCGCATGCGCGGTCCTCTTCCCGCCCAAGGGTGCCATCTTAGCCAGTCTTCTTTTTTCCGCGGAGCCCTACAGACGTCCCCGTCTTGTCCCCGCGAAAAAGTCGATATATTCTTCATTATTTTATTCCTTTTTTCCTTCGGTTAGACGCCGGTCTTTTTTCCCGCCCGGACTCGCGACGCCGGTCACGAGTCCTCTTCCTTTTTTCGGTTTTTCTGACTTAGTCAGCTTTCGTTTTCGATTTTTCCCTGGCAGCCCGGTCCTTTGACCTCGCAGGGGCCCTTTTTCCCCCGATGGCTGCCAGTGGTTTTAAGCGGTGTGGTCAGTGTGACCGAAATATGTCACTAACTGACACACACGACTTTTGCCTCCGCTGCCTGGGCCCGGATCATGAGGAATTGATCTGTGGGCCCTGTGGCAAAATGTCCTCCAAAGCGTTGAGAAGTCGGCGGCATCAGCGTGATAGAATCTTCGCTGACCCCAGCCGTACCCGGACCTCGTCGGAGGCCTCCGCGTCCAAGGGCTCCAGCTCGGACCGTCGCCGGAGTTCCTCCGACAGGGGTTCTCCCTCCGGGGACCATCGTCGGAAGGTGAAACCCGCGAGGGCGGCGTCGGTGGACGCTCCTGGTTCCGCGAGGGCCAGGTCGCATAGCCCCGACAGCCGCCCCGGGTCCTTGGAGAAGGAGCACCTCACGAAGCGACCTCGCCTGGAGTCGGAGATGCCTGCTCGGGTAAGTCCTGTGGTCCTTCTGGACTCGCCTCCGCGACAGCCGACGTCGGGCGGGCCCGACGCCGTCGGGGCCCGAGTCGGGGGCTGCTGGGTCACCTCAGCTCGGACTCAGGTTGACGGCCTTGGAGAGCAGACTGTCTGCCTTCATGGACCAGCAGCGGGCACTGCTCGCTGGCTTCGCTGGCGCCGCTGCCCCGACCGCCGGGACGTCGATGTCCAAGTCGACCCCGGAGACCGAGCCGATCCTCGAGTCGATGCGAACTCGAGTCGATCCTCGGTCGAGGTCACCCTCGGCCTCCCGTTCGGGACCGAGGTCGCCGACGCCGACTCCCTCGGCGTCGGGGCGGCAGGCGCCGCGCCCTGCCCGGGCCGACCCCACCGAGTCCTCGTCGGAGTCGGTCTGGGAGTCTGAAGAGGAAGAGTCGCCTGATTCTTTCCGGACTCGGTGTGTCCCCTCGGACTCACCGGAGTCCGAGCCTCGGAAGCCGTCCCCCCCGGAGGATGCCCGGTTCTCGGACTTCGTCAGGGATATGGCCAAGGCTTTGGCCTTCCCTGCGGACCCCGAGGAGGAGCCTCGAGCCGAGGAGCTCGACGCCCTCCAGTATGACTCTCCCGCAAGGGAACACTTTACTGTACCGGTTCCTCCTATGCTGGAACGACTACTCTTCCGCATGTGGGAGAGTCCGGCCTCCTCGCCGGTCCTGAGCAAAGCGGGTCGATTCTATCTATCGAGTCCGCAAGAGCCCTGGCTTTCAAAAGGCACAGCTACCACACCATTCCATGGTAGTGGAATCGGCCATGCATCGTATTAAGAGCCAGAAGATGCACTCCTCGGTGCCTCCTGGCAGGGAGGCCCGTAACCTGGATGGCCTTGGTAAGAAGTGTTTCCAGGGCTCTATGCTCGCATGTCGTGTCCAGACCTACCAGCTATACATGGGCATGTATCTTCGAGATCTGGCTAAAGAACTAGCCGGATTCTCCGCTGGTTTGTCCGAGGAACCCTTGCGGAGGTTCCTGGCCTTGTCCACTGGCATTCGGGAATGCTCAAAGTTCATGTCCCGAGCAGCCTATGATGGCTTTGAAGCATCGGCTCGAGTGGCCGCAGCCGGCATCGGTGCCCGCCGACAGGCTTGGCTTCAGTCGTTAGACCTTGAGCCCTGGGTGCAGGACAAGTTGGTCGATGTCCCCTGCCGAGGCGCGAAAACCTCTTTGGCAAGCCCATGGCTGAGAAGGCTGCACAAATTGAGACTGAGACTCTCACCAGGACCAGGCTTTCTAGGAAGACCTCTGCCCCTTCCCAGAAAAAGAAGGGCTCGGGAAAAAAGTCCTTTTACCCGAGGAAGGCGGCTGCCTACAAACAATACCCCCATTATCAGGCCCCTGCAGCTCCCCAACAGGGCCAGCAGGCCAAGGGACGGGGTAACGGGTCCCGTAGGCAGCAAGCCCCCAAGCCTGCACCACCAGCCCCTGCTCCGCAGGGTGGGGGTTTTTGACTCACTAAGCATAGCCTCTCCCCCCCCGCTGGTTCCGGCTGGTTCACTTCGCCCACAGGTGGTCCAGCATCACCGCAGATGCCTGGGTGCTTCAAGTCGTGCGAGAAGGCTATCTTCTCCACTTCCACCAGGTCCCTCCCTCCTATTTTCCGGGAGAACCTCCACGACCCCCTCTGCACAGGGAATTACTCCTTCAGGAGTTAGCAGGTCTTCTGCAGGATCAGGCGGTGGAACCGGTGCCACACCACCTGAGAGGTCAAGGTTTTTACTCCCGGTATTTTCTAATACCAAAGAGAACAGGAGGCCTCAGACCCATCCTGGACTTGCGCAACCTCAACAAGTTCCTCGTGCGAGAGAAGTTCAAGATGCTTACCCTTGGAATCCTTCTGCCCTACCTCCAGCAGGGAGATTGGCTATGCTCCTTGGATCTAAAGGATGCCTACACGCACATCCTCATCCACCCAAGCCACCGCCAATACCTAAGGTTTGTGGTGGCAGGAAATCATTACCAGTACAGAGTACTGCCCTTTGGCCTGTCCTCCGCTCCGCGAGTCTTCACAAAATGTCTTGCGGTCGTGGCGGCCCATCTCCGGCTTCACGGCCTCTATGTCTTTCCGTACCTCGACGACTGGCTCATCAGAGCGGCGTCCGCTCCGGAGGTCACCAGCGCCACACACCGCACGGTGACTCTTCTGCAACGCTTGGGCTTTGTTATAAATTTCGCAAAGTCCACTTTGCTCCCCTCACAGGATCTCGAGTTCATCGGCGCAAGGCTGCACACTCCTCAGGCACGGGCGTACCTACCGCTCGACAGGGCTCAACGGCTCATGGACCTAGCCGACCGTTTTCGCAGCCAGCCCCTGGTCTCCGCCAGGCGCTTCCTGAGACTGCTCGGCCATATGGCTTCCACCGTCCATGTGACCCCCAATGCCCGCCTGAATATGCGACCTGCTCAATGGTGTCTCCGCCAGCAGTGGCGACAAGCCACAGGCGGCCTAGCAGACCTAGTGCGCGTCTCCGAGCCGCTGTTCTCGTCTCTCCGGTGGTGGCTTCAGCAGCCGAACCTGATATTCGGAATGCCTTTCCAGTCACCCCAGCCGACCCGGGTGCTGACCACGGATGCATCCCTCCTGGGCTGGGGAGCACATTGCCAAGGGGCACGTACTCAGGGCCTCTGGACCACGTGGGAGTCTGCTCAGCAAATCAACTTCCTGGAGCTCCGGGCGATCCGCCTGGCTCTCAAGGCCTTCTCCCACCTGACTTCCCACCAGTCCGTCCTTGTCCAGACGGACAATCAAGTTGCCATGTTCTACGTGAACAAGCAGGGGGGCACGGGCTCCTTCCTCCTCTGCCGGGAGGCACAGAAGCTCTGCTCTTGGGCCGTCAGTCACGGCATTCTCCTCAAGGCAGTTTATCTCCCAGGCCGAGAGAATTGCCTGGCGGACAAACTCAGCAGGATCCTCCAGCCGCACGAGTGGCGGCTGGATCCCTTGATAGTTCAGAAGCTCTTCCTAAAGTGGGGCCTCGCCACGGTGGATCTCTTTGCCAGTCCTCACAACCGGCAGCTTCCTCGCTTCTGCTCTCGTCAGCCACACCCCCTTCGGGTTGCGGCGGACGCGTTTCTCATTTCATGGTCGGGGAGCCTTCTGTACGCTTTCCCTCCCATCCCGCTAATCTCTCGGACTCTTTTCAAGGTTCTCCGAGACAAAGCCTTCATGATCCTCGTGGCCCCTCGTTGGCCCAGACAGCCGTGGTTTCCGCTCCTGCTACAATTAGCGGTGGAGGATCCATTCCCTCTGGGGGTACAACTGGATCTCCTCACTCAGGATCAGGGGTCTCTACTACACCCCAACCTCAGGTCTCTCAACCTCATGGCCTGGCTGCTGAGAGGGTAGTCCTTGCTCCCCTTCTCCTGCCGGCGGAGGTGGAGGAGGTCGTCTTGGCTTCGCGACGGCCTTCTACCCGCAAATGCTACGCCCTTAAATGGCGTCGCTTCGCCGTCTGGTGTACCCAAAAGTCTCAGGATCCCTTCTCCTGCCCGGTGTCGGTGATCTTGCAGTACTTGCTACACCTCTCTAATCTGGGACTTAAGTCCAACTCCGTCAGAGTTCACCTCAGTGCTCTTTCGGCCCATCATGTGCCAGTGGACGGTAGACCTCTCTCCAGTGACCCTCTCGTAACGAGGTTCCTCCGAGGTCTCCTTCTACTTAAACCACCTCTGCGCCCGCCAGCGCCTGACTGGGATCTGAATGTGGTTTTGCAGCGGATCACCTGTCCGCCTTTTGAACCTAAGGCTACCTGTTTCTCTCCGTTTTCTGTCTTGGAAAACACTGTTCTTGATAGCCCTCACTTCCGCTAGACGCGTAAGTGAATTGCAGGCCCTCGTGTCTGATCCCCCTTACACTCGGTTCTACAAAAATAGGGTAGTCCTACGGACTCACCCAAAATTTCTTCCAAAAGTGGTCTCCCCTTCTCACATCAATCAGGAGGTGGTACTTCCAACCTTCTTTCCCAGACCACACTCCAGCCGAGCTGAAACGGTCCTCCATACCCTGGACTGTAGAAGGGCATTGAACTTCTACCTTGACCGTACGCGGGAGCACCGTAAAGCTGCTCAGCTTTTTGTGTCTTTTGACCCCAATAAATTGGGGCTCCCGGTCTCCAAGTGTACTCTGTCCATCTGGGTTGCGGACTGTATCTCTTGGGCTTATGGGGCAGCCGGACTCTCCTTAGCAAGTCGAGTCACGGCTCATTGCGTTCGGGCAAAGGCCACGTCAGTGGCTTACCTCCGCTCTGTTCCGTTGACATCTGCCGGGCCGCTACTTGGTCTTCGAGCCAGACTTTTGCGGTCCATTACTGCCTCGAGAGGGAGTCCCGCAGGGACAGTGCTTTCGGACAGGCAGTCCTCCGTAATCTCTTTGAGGTCTGAGCAACTCCTACCCTCCATCCCGGATGTGGGCTACCGGTGGGTGATAATTCAGCGAAGATCCTTTCCTTCTGTGCTGCTGAGCTAGAGGGAGCTCATTTTTGTGCTTAGGGTCTCCGGTAGCCTTGAGCTTGGGAGTCCCATAAGTGAGGACTGACTTCCTGCTTGGTCCTGGAGAAAGCGTAGTTACTCACCTGTAACAGGTGTTCTCCAGGAGCAGCAGGAATCAGTCCTCACTACCCTCCCTCCTCCCCTTGGAGTTGCAATCGTCTGCTTTAGTTTTTTGCAAATTTTTATGCTGTCTTTTTTAGCTATGTCATCTGACTGGCTAAGATGGCACCCTTGGGCGGGAAGAGGACCGCGCATGCGCGCTGCAATTCCCAAAGGCTTTCTTTGAAAGCTGGGGAAAATTGCTCCGCGAGGGCTACGTCACCCATAAGTGAGGACTGATTCCTGCTGCTCCTGGAGAACACCTGTTACAGGTGAGTAACTACGCTTTATCACAGATGCTGAGGCTCTAGAGGGAGCTAATTTTTTCAGCTTTGGGTTCCCGGTAGCCTAGAGCTGGGGAGTCCCATATGTGAGTACTGACTTCCTGCTTGGTCCTGGAGAAAGAGTAGTTACTCACCTGTGACAGGTGTTCTCCAGGAGCAGCAGGAATCAGTCCTCATGGCCCTCCCTCCTCCCCTGGGAGTTGCAGTCATATACTTCATTTTTGTTTTTTGCTGTCTTTTAGCTATGTCATCAGACTGAGCAAGATGGCACCTTTGGGCGGGAAGGGGACCGTGCATGCACGCTGCATTCCCAAAGGCTTTCCTTGAAAGCTGGGGAAATGCTCCGCACGGGGGCTCCATTGGCGCCGACGTCACCCATATGTGAGGACTGATTCCTGCTGCTCCTGGAGAACACCTGTTACAGGTGAGTAACTACTCTTTCTGCCCAAGTGATGCCCTGAACATATACATAACAGCTATGACATATCATAATCACATGGGGTACCAGGACTATAAATATGATCTCCATTTCTCGCCCAAAAAGGAATCTTTTCCCTGCTCACTCCCATACTATCCCTGCATCAGCAGTCCTATTTTTCTGAACATAGGGATTGTTAGGGTCCCATAGATTGGCTCCTTTAGCAGAAAAAGCACATAAGTTGCAGAGCCTGACTAAACACTGTTGCTCTTCTTAATATTTCTGGAAGGGTGTTTATTAATGTTTCTTTACCTTACAGCATTCCCTTACTTCTGCTGCCTATACCTTAGAACTGCATCTTGTATTTTTCCAGACTGCAGTCACACCAGTTCAATACATACTTGCCACAGCCATTCTTCTCTATGGGACACATTGCAGAGCACAGCAGAATATTTTCTAAGTCTAAGCCTTATACCACGTTTCTGCAGGAATAACATGGATGTTTCAGGGAAACACTTAATACGTACATGAGACTTTCATAAATCTGCTTTCTACATCTCCGTGGCTGACCACGCCCCCGTTCTGCCCTCTCCCGCCCACATTCTGAGATCCTTGTGCTAGCACCCAGGGGCGGCCCAAGGGGGGTGCGGGGCCATGTGCGGAGACTTGGTGCGGGGCCTCATTTGCATAAGTGGCCTTATTTGCATAAATATTTGCATAATGTTACCATACACTAACTTTTAGTAAACATGTCTCTTAATGAGTGTATGGATAAAGAAAGACTAAAAGATTTCTACATTACTATAATCCAGTGCCAACCGCCAGGCACATTAGGAACTACTACAAACACTGCCCATTTAGAACCCATAGCAAACCCGCCGTATCCTGACAGCATTACCAGGACTCACAAAGCACCATGCCCTACCTATCAAAAGGCAACACTGCAAATATTAAACCAATACATTTCAGAGAATACTGGGGAAAGAGAACAAGTGGCAATGTCAAATAGGAATTACATAAATAGAATACCTCAGCTCAGTTACACATGCAGAACATAGACCATCACCAAACAAGGAATCACAATTTAGAAACAGGAAGGCAATAATTAAACTGGGAACCCCAAAAGCCAAACTTGGAATGTACAACAACACTGTAGAAATAAAACTATAAATTAATTTCCTCTTGTACCAAACAAAGCGCAGACGTTAATGATGCACATTTCCCAGAGCTTTCATATTCCAGTTAATAAATTCAAAATAAAGAGAGATCTTTCTACCTTTTGTGCATTTTTTCAGTTGCAATTGCTCCAGCCACTTTCTTCTGGTTTCTTCATGTTTTCTGCTAACTGTCCATCGTCTGCTGTCCATTTGTTCTTTCTTCTCTCTTCTAGTTTTTTTTCCATTCTCTCTCTCTACATCTGCTTTAACATACTAATCTTTCTCCTTTTGCTCTTTCCTCATTCCTATTTCATCCACACAAATTTTACCCCTCCATCCTCAATCCCCACTTACTCTCCCAATACCCGGCCAATTGTAGATTTTTCATCCCTCCCACACAAAATATTTTTCCCCTCTCCATTTACTCTCCCAGCCCCATCCCATTCTAATCCTCCCCCAACATCAGCTCCCTTCTAGTTCCAGTCTCACCCAGCATCCATTCCCTTCTAGTCCCTGCATCAGCCCATTTCCAGTCCTAGCCCCCCATCAACCCATTTCCAGTCCTAGCTCCCCCATCCATTTTCAGTCTGAGTCCCTTCATCAGCTCATTTCCAATCCTAGCTCCCATCAGCCCATTTCTAGTCATTTCCTAGCCCCACCATCAGCCCATGTCAAATCCTAGCTCCCCTCCACTCAGCCCAATTCCAGTCCAAGCCCCCCATGAGCCTACTTCCAGTTCTAGCCCCTCCATGGGTCCATTTCAATTCAAGCCCCCACCACAGCCCATTTCCAATCTTAGCTCCCCCCAACAGCCCATTTCCAGTCCTATCCTAGCTGCTCCATCAGCCCATTTTCAGTCCTAGCTCCCTTCCCTCACAGCCCATTTCCATTCCAAGCTCCCTCCCCATCATCTATTTGCAGTTCAAGCCTCCCCTTCCACTCAGCCCATTTCCAGTCATAGCAACCCCCCAACCCATTACCAGTCCTAGCCCCCCATCAACCCACTTCCAGTCCTAACCCCCCATCACCCCATTTTCAGTTAAAGCCCCCCTATAACCCATTACCAGTCCTAACCCCCCATCAGCCCACTTCCAGTCTTAACCCCATCAGCCCATTTCCAGTCAGCCCCCCCATAGCTCATTGCCAGTCCTAACCCCCCCCCCATCAGCCCACAGCCCATTACCAGTCCTAACCACATCAGCCCACCTCAAGTCCTAACCCCTCCCCATCAACCCATTTCCAGTCCTAGCCCCCCATCATCCCACTTCCAGTCCTAACCCCCCATCACCCCATTTCCAGACAGCCCCCATCAGCCCACAGCCCATTACCAGTCCTAACCCCCCAATAGCCCATTACCAGTCCTAACCCCCCAACAGCCCACTACCAGTCCTAACCCCCCCAACAGCCCACTATCAGTCCTAACTCCCCCAACAGCCCATTACCAGTCCTAACCCCCCACCAACAGCCCACAGCCCATTACCAGTCTTAACCCCCCCCCTTTAGCCCATTACCAGTCCTAACCCCCCCCTATAGCCCATTACCAGTCCTAACCCCCCCCCCCATAGCCCCATTTCCAGACAGCCCCCCCCCCCGGCTTATGGCAAAATTAAACAAATAAAAAGCTGTCTCGGGCGGCCTCCGGTGCCGCTACCCCCGCGGCGGCGGCAGAATGGGGTGTCCCGCGGGGCCTCCTCTGCTCGTTGAGCCCCTCTGCAAGGGCTTTCAGATTCGCGAAGGGAGAGTGTCTCCCTCGCGTCTCTGTTAAGCCCGCAGGGGCTAATGGGAAATGACGCGAGGGGCTGATGGGAAATTTCCCATTAGCTCCTGCGGGCTTAACAGAGACGCGAGGGAGACACTCTCCCTTCGCGAATCTGAAAGCCCGAGCAGAGGAGGCCCCGCGGGACACTCCATTCTGCCACTGCCGCTGTGGCAGCGGCAGCAGCCAGAGCCAGCTTTTTTTTTTTAAATGTAATTTTTAAAAAAGCAGAATGTTCTTTGCGCGGGGCCCCCTGAAACGCGGGGCCCTGTGCAAAAAACATTCTTGCTCAATGGATGGGCCAGCCCTGCTAGCACCATGGATATGCATGTCAGCAGTGTTTCGAAATACGGTCGGGGACGTTTTCGGCACATAAATGTCCCAACTGCATGTACAAACCCCTTTTTGTGTTCTGGAATGACCTCTATAGTAAATAAATACACCATGCCTTACATGCACAGTACAAAATAGAACAAATGAACCTAAAAGGTTTGATTTGCATCCTATAGTGCTGTTGAAAAGAACAAATTCTGAAATTTCCAACTGCTGCTGCAAAAGCTTTAATGATAGTTTTTCCCTCATTCAGGCCTGGATAGAAATAACAATGAAAGAGTGAAGCCCTTAAAGACTTTCTGAATGCAAGTGCCTTTTCATCTTGGAGCCTGAGGACTCCACATAAATGTCAAGAAGATAAAAACAGCTGATAGGCTATATTTAGCATCTCCCCCCCCCCCCCCCCCAATTACCAGGACTGAAATACTAGGGCTCAGTATCCTTACTGATCAATGGATTCACCACAGCAAAGGAACAGATAGCTCTTTTCTACCTGAACCCTCACTAGTATGCTTGTTTTTTGTTGAAGAAAAATAAATATATATTTCTCCCACTGTCCCCTTTTCATTATGCACTAATCTTTGACTAACTGAGCAAGTACTGTCTCCTGAATACCTTTTCTTTCTTCTTGGGACTTCATTTTCAGTATCCGGAGAGCAGAGAATAAATTGAATAGTGGATTTTAAACCTTGAGTTGAAACTGAGAGAATTGATCATGTCTGACAGGTTCCACTTTTGATGGCTTGCGGGTTCAGTAGCACTGACAGCCACCAGCCACTGCAGACAATTTTTAAGCCTGAGTGGTATTGAATGAGGTATTTTCAGTAATGAGGCCTTTACTAATGGACTAAAGAGAAAAAGAAACATCAAAGCTATAAATTGTTTCCATTACTTCACTCAAATCCATGTAAGAATGTCATGAAACGTGTTTTCACAAATAGCAGAACCTGAAAAAATAATTGCCTTTGTGCCAATGTGTCACCTGCTTTTCTTTACCATTAATTTTCTCCAGGCTGCTGTTTCTAAACCGCACACCTTTGCGTGGCTGATATTAATATCTGTGATTGATTTTTTTTTAAAATGAAACTTCTCTGCTTATCCAAAATGAGAATGAGCAAGCAGGACTAAAGGCATCTGTTCTCTTGAAACCTTCTGAATAGCTTTCACAAGCCAAACTGTAGAAAAGCTTCAGTCACCAGACTCCATTCTATCCAGGGCTCATTCCCATCTGCTCACATCACCCATATGTTTAATGTTTTGTAATAGCATCAAAATCTGATCCTTATCATATGCAAAAAAAAAGTCTTTACCAGTCTTGTGCAGGCATCATGCGACATCTTTTTTTGGCTGCTGTTATTTTGGAATTACAGCCACTGATGGTCAGTCATTTTTAGCTCTTGCTGCAAAGGTGTCATGAGAATGTTCATTGAGCGAGGTGTTGTCAGAGATGAAGTTCCCACATCCAGCTGGCAGATTTGCATGATCTGTACTTAGAATTATGAAATACATTATCCTGTTGTGGTGCCTTTCCACATATTATTAGGTCAGGAAAGGTGACGGCTGCAGAGATAAAGGCATCAGAGTCGGGTTTTGCAGAGAAGATAATAAAAAAAAACATATCTCCAGGAACAAGCAGGAATGAGTCTTCACACGTGGGAGACGTCGCCGAAGGAGCCCGCACGGGAATGCTCCCCAGCATCCAATCAGAAAGCCTTTGGGAGCATCCCCCGCGCCTGCGCGGTGGCTTCCCGCCCTTCCTACTGCCTCTCCCCAGTTTTTCGTTTTCCGCGGAGCAGGCAGGACGTCCCTCCTGCCACCGCAGAAATTTTTCCTTTTTTCTGTAGTCACAGCTTTCCCGCCGACAGTGGCACCTCCATGCCCCCCTTTTTTCTTTCTTTCTTTTAATTATTTTTCATTTAATTATCGTCGCCCCCTCCGGGCGCTGAGGACCAGGGCATGGAGCCTTCTTCCCCCCAGCCTCACGGCGGGGACTTAATTTTCCACGTGGACTCCAATGCCTGGTGCCTCTCCTGTTTGGGGCCTGACCCTTTTTCCCCAGATTCCCCGGGCTACAGTGTCGGGAGAAGACCCTCCCTCTTTCGGGTGTCCCTCGACGACGTCTTTGCGCCCAAGGCGCGGTCGTCGGGTTGTTCTTCTCTCCAGGATCAAGTATGTTTATGTTTATTAAATTTGATAGAACCGCCTTTCTACAGGAATCAAGGCGGTGTACAAGGTAACCACACAACAGTCTGTTAAGACTAGCCGAGTCTTGAGGGGCGAGTCTCATGCGCGGCATGGCGACGGCTCCGGCCAACCCCTCAAGTCCTCGGCTGATATACCCCGGCGGGAGTCCTCGGGCTCCAAAGCATTTACGGGGTTTCGGGATGTTCCTGAGGTTCGCTCCTCACAGAACATGCCCGAGGGAGGTACCCGCTTCGAGCGGTGCCGATTCCCCGGCGTCGGCGTCGAGTGTTCCACTCTTCGCCAGGGATCGTCAGCCGGTGTCCTCGGCGCCTTCGGGGCCGATCGACTCGACCGGGTCTGACCTCCCTTCATCCAAGCCATGCTCGGGCGTGGTAACCGCTCCGGGCGGTACTGAGCCCCCGGCATCGGCATCGGTGTCGAGCGCTCCGATCCTCACCGAGGATCGTCGGCTGCTGTCCTCGGCACCTCCGGGGCTGATCGACTCAGTCCAGCCTGGCGTTCCTCCAGCCCTGCGATGCGCGTGGGCGGTACCCGATCTGGGTCTGCGCCGCCCCGCAACGATACCCTGACATTGGCGCAGGGGCTTTGCACTCCCCCCCCCCTCCGCAGGGACTCGTCGTCGGGTGACCGGGGTCCCCTCGGGGACGGGTCGTATGCCCCAGAAGGATTTCTCTCCGGGTCGGACGGGTTCGAGAGGGAGCCCGGCACCGGGCAGTGTCCGCCGATCGACATCGGCGCCGGCGTCAGATGACCCCCTCTCCTCCGAGCACCATCCTCGGGGGCCCTTGATGCTCGCGGCACCGGTCGGCGCGGTTCCAATCCGCACTCCGGGATCTCCACCACCGGCGCGGTCACTCCCGCCGGGGGCCTCGAGGAAGGAGTCGATCTCCTCGCTCTGTTCGATGCCCAGCCTGGAGTCGTTGTCCAGTCTTGAAAGCCTGGCCACGGCACATCTCGGGATCGGCCCCTGTCCTCTCCCGCAGCGCAGAGCAGAGACCGCTGGCCCCTGCCCTCCAGCAGCCGCGGATTCGCTCCAGTCATGGGGGGAAGCGCCGCCCCCGGGTTCAGGGCCGAGGCCGGTTCCTGCGGCGCCGTCGGTGCCATCGACCTCTTCGATGCCTAGCTTGGAATCAATTCCAGGAGCCGACGACGCCATGTTGACTGCCCCGATCCGGGTCGGTTGGTCCCCTCCTCTGCCCAGCGGGCATCGGCCCGAGCGGCCTCTTAGTGCCATGGCGGCCTCTCCCGCCATAACTGCTCCGGCAGAGCCGCCTTTTCAGGATTTCCTCCTTGACATGGCAGACTTGCTGGCCATCCCTATCCCGGACCCGAGCCCAGGCCCTGCGGAACAGGCAGCCGCGATGCTTCCTCTGCATCCCGCCCTGCAGGATCTCCTGCTGGGGGCTTGGCGGTCGCCTTTGAGGGTTCCGGCGCCGCCGACTGCGATGCAGGCTCTGTACCGGGTGCCTCCATCCCCGGGGTTTCGGCAGCACCAGCTTCCACATCGGTCCATTGTGGTGGAATCGGCGCTTAGGAAGGCCGGAAGCAAGGAGAGGCATGCTTCTCGCCCTCCAGGCCGCGCCTCGAAGACGCTAGATACTCTAGGACGTCAAGCCTTCCAAATGTCTATGCTGGCGGCCAGAATTATTTCATATACATTTTATATGAGTCTGTCGCTTCGGGAGGTCACCGAGAGGTTATCTCGGTTATCCACCTTCGTATCTGCAACCAAGGCCTTTGAATATTCCCTGCTTCTTTATCATTGCAGGAATATCTCCGGGTTCCTTTCTCGTGCTTCGCTGGACTCCTTCCGGTCGGTCAGCAGAGCCTCTGCTGTTGCCATTAGAGCACGCCGCACGGCATGGTTGCAGGCGTCCGAGTTGTGTAGACGGGCACAGCACAACCTGGGTAATTCTCCCTGCGACGGAGATCACCTCTTCAATAGCGAAGCCTTACGTCAGGTCGCACAGTGCTTCGCTAACCTTCCCAGAGTTAGCAGCCAGCCTAGGGCCCGGCTTCCCCCCGGTGGTGGTAAATGCCCCTCCAGACCCCCCTTCCCTAGGAAGAGGAAATGTCAGCCCTCCGCCCACCCTCCAGGCGCGCCCAAGCAAGGGACCTCTCACCCCGGGTTGATGTCCCCGGGCCCGCGCCAGGACTCTCATACTAAGCATTTTTAGGCTCAGGTGGGCGGCTGCCTGCTCTTAACCTCCTTACCAGAAGTTTAGACTAGAGCTCTACTCTGGGGCTCGTCCAGTTGGAAAATGGTTCGGGGACTTATCTAGGGGTTCAGGTCTTCTCCTCCGTGGGAAAGGGAGACCACCTTACGCCGTGATAGCTATGGCCCACAGTCACCCTACTTACTCTTCGGTACGTCCCCGAACCCCTCTCAGCCAGTATCCTCTTGCTGATTGCTTCCGTACTGGAATTCCCCTCCAGCCGCTATAGTCCCCCTATACTCACCGGGGACTATACCCTCATGTCCCCCGATTGTGCGGGGGACAATTTCTACGCGCAGGTCCTGGGGACACATTAGGGCCTCCAACCCCTGCGGCATTCTACCGGACTGATGCTATCCTCCGTCCCCCGCGCTACCGCGTTCTTAGCTCGCCGATCTGCCCTTGCCCTCCGGGAAAGATCCCTCCCCTGACGGATCTTGCGGCCACCTCTCCAGGTGGACGTTCTGGGGATCGATGGCAGATCCGCCTTACCTGAGTGCTGCTCATGGAGGCAGGCCCCCAGGCGTGCCTACGTTAGTACCGGAGGGGGCGTCCCCATGTCCACCGGCTTAGATATACTAGATATCACCTGCTTGGCAGGCGCCTTTGGGGGATCCCCACAGTACCTGTGTTTACCGCCCTTTTTCCCCCTATGGCCGGTACTCACCCCCCCCCCCCCCGGGGGTCCAGCCAGTCCGCCTGCCTATTCCCCGATCGGCCCGCGGACTGGTGGTACCCTACTGCTGTGAAGTCCACAGTCCCCTTTTTCTGTTAGGTCCTCCTTACGGAGGTCCGGACCCTTGTCTCCCTATCTCTCGCTAGGGAAGACTGTGTACCCCTTCTGCTCCGGGGTACACCTCTACTCTTCTCCGGGATAGGCTCTCTAGTTCGGCCTGTCTTCCACTGTTGGTCCTCTGAGTTATGGACTCTACTCCTAAGGGAGTGCTCAGCTTGCCGTGAGCCCCCTGGAAGACCTGCCGTCCTTCTCCTGACCCAGCTGACGCCTGGATCCCATGGCCTTCCGGATTTGGAACTTCCTCCTCGCTGCGGTGAAGTTTCCTTGATGACCTCGCTACTGCGTCTACAGTGCCTTCATCACAGGACTACTTCCGACAACCCAGTGGGTAAGCAGTACAGGGTTCTAAACCATTAATTCATTAAAACTTAATGGCCGGTAAGCTCGGTATGGTACTAGGTCATTTACTCATTACATGCTTAATGATTTTCTTCATGCACCCCTCTGACTACTCCCGTAGCCTGGGGTTTTTTTTGCTGTATCCTAATGGTACCTGTTCTGCACTCTAAAGACTTGCCTCCGTAGTCTTTGGATTCGCTGTTCCTCTATTCAACTCCTGCCCTCCATCCCTCAGGGGATGCCAGTGATTCAGGCTGGGCAAATGCCATCCCGTCTGGGCTGCGCTTATGGGATCTCCCCGGGCATCCTAAGCTAGGGAGTCCCCACGTGTGAAGACTCATTCCTGCTTGTTCCTGGAGATAGCACAGTTACTTACCTGTTAACAGGTGATCTCCGGAACAGCAGGAATAAGTCTTCACAACCCGCCCACCTCCCCTAGGAGTTGTATCTCTCTTTTTCTCTATTCCTTCCTCTCCTCTCCTTCCGGCTCAGCTATGAAAGTCAACTGGGGAGAGGCAGTAGGAAGGGCGGGAAGCCACCGCGCAGGCGCGGGGGATGCTCCCAAAGGCTTTCTGATTGGATGCTGGGGAGCATTCCCGTGCGGGCTCCGTCGGCGACGTCTCCCACGTGTGAAGACTTATTCCTGCTGTTCCGGAGATCACCTGTTACAGGTAAGTAACTGTGCTTTCTGGGTCCTTCTGCTAGACCAGTCCAGACAAGTGGGTAGTGTCCTTCTGCCAGCAGATGATGGAGATAGAAGAAAAACTAGAATCTTCCAGTGACAACATCACTGGTACTGAGTTTGGTGCAGTTAGGGGCACACTTCAGTATTTCCCTGTCTCCAGAAGATGGTGGTTGCTAGACTAGTACAGCTTCTGGGATCCTATGTCTCTTGGGCAGCCATCCTACAAGGTGCCTCCCCAGTGGATTTACATGGTAGACGTTTCCAGTGCATATCTGAGAATACCATCTGGAATTTTCCATGTGGGGGAAGGGAGGTGTCTGAGCTCCCCTTCAGTTGTGTTATGACCAGTTGAGCCTCTCGCAACCTGAGATTTCACTTGGGATCTATCCTAAGAGTCCCTCCACAGCTCTGTGCATGCCGAGCCAAAAGTGGCACTGCACTCTGTATGGCAAGCAGTGTCCTTTGTCAATGGAGGAGTTTTATAAAGCACGTGTGGCAGATCCCGAGGAGATCTCAGGACAATGGCCTGACTGCATCCCACGGCACACTCTTCATTCTTCATCGTTCCTTCAGACCACTTGAGACATTAGGGTTTATGAACTCTACCAGCAGATGGAAACTGAGAACCACTGGTTTGATGATGTCACTCCATAAGGTCTCGCGCAGCCATCTTCTCACCAGTATTTCTCAGTCTCCAGTAGATGGAGATTGTCTCAAACCTGTGAAGTTTGGTACTAGTAGGCCTGCCTGAGTGGAAGGAGCAATAGTAGAGGTATCTGGTTTCCTTTGAAGGCTCAGGAGGGCTTGTATAGGATGACCACATTTCGTATAGCCCTGGAGTGCAAACCTGGTGGTCCAGGTTCCTCCCCTGTCCACCATTCCCCATCCCCTTTGCAAGTTCACTTGCGGGTTTGCATTGGCTGAAGTACCCTCTATCCTCCCCTCCTACTCTGGGGAAGGACCACAAGGGGACGTTGGGGAGAGCTGTCTTGGCTCATTCTGGGATGGCAATACCCTCTTTACTTCTCCCCTACTCTTGGGAGGGGACCTGAGAGGAAGTTGGTGAAACATGGCCTGAGAGTTGTTCGCAGTCCTGTTTGTTAAAGTAGTAGCAAGGAAAAAGCTGTAGTATCCTGAGGACCCTTACCTTCTTTGGGAAGGGGTCAGGGAAAACAGGGTCTGGAGGACAGTGGTTTGGCTGTGGTAATATCCTCCCCTTCCCCCTCGCCAAAAGAACCATGAGGTGAGTGTGCTGTCCTTTCTCTCTAGCACTGGCAGTCCCTTTGCCCCTCAGATTTTGAGGGCAGCACATATTCGGAGGCCTTGGGCCTTAGTACTGCTGGGCCATGTTAAAAAAAAAAGATTAAAAAAAAAGGCAGAGTCTGTGGCTGAGGCATCAGGTGTAGCCAGGGCATGCTGCACTTGATGGCTGGCTGCAGACATGGGAGGAGCATGCTGCGCAGTGCGCTGTTCCCGGCTTGAGCAGTCAGGGGCAGGCAAATCCTGCGAGGCAGATTAAGGTAGCAGCACAGCAGTCAACAGTAGCAGCTAGGACCACTCGGTTGAAGGGAAAGCTGTGCAATCAGTCCTGGTGGAGCTTCAGGAAGCAGGCTCGGCGATACTGGCTCTCTGTGGCAGGCAAGTTGCAGCTGGGGCCACAGATGTGTGAAAAAAGAAAGAAATGCAATGCAGCTCAGCTCCAGGACTTAGAAGAGCTGGTTGTTTAGGCAACTGCTATTCTGTCAATAGCTGGAGCATTGGCAGGGACAGCCAATATGTTGGTCTGAACTTTGGCAGGAACTGCCGCCATGCGGGGCCAGTTTGTTCAATGGGACTGGAGGAACCTGGGTTTACGATAAGAGGGTTTTTTTTGTTTTTGTTTTTTTTTAAGGAAAATTTAAAGCTGTTCCTCGTGCCTTTTGGTAAGGGTCAGAGTTTGTAAGATTTTGCCCTGCTGAGGTCAAGATGGGAGTGATGGCAGGATCCTGAACAGAGTTTTTTTGCCATTTTGTTGTTCAGGGACCATCCTAGGGCAAAGAGGTTCAGGTTGAACTGTAGAACAATTGGGGAGCTATGGAGGCTGGTCTCCTTAGGCAAGATTGTGTAAGGAACCTTCAAAAAGGTCCAGCGGGGTCTTTAGGGACATTCACGATGCTGGCTGGCAGGCAATAGTGGTTGCCTTACTGGCTTAGCACCAGACAAAGTTAGCCGACAAGAGTTTGTGGAGTAGACTTCTTGAATGGGGGTCCCTTGTCTAGCTCACTGTTGGCTGCTGCTCAGGCAGGTAGTCTGTTATGCATATGACCTGGTGGCCCTGGTTACTCAGGGCGCGTCACTTCAAGGTAGCTTTTCTGCTAAGGGTACTGTCTTTGCCTATGCTGCCCGGCTAGCATCAGCTCTGCTCCCTTTGGTGGCCCCTCATTCACCGTGTTCCAGGGTTCATCTCTGGGACCTTCGTTTGTTACCATAATGCCTCCAGCAGCCATTGTGGTATTGCGGTTATGTACCACTTTAGTATTTGTTTCTTTCCTTGAAGGATCTTGGCAGTCAGCCCCCTGAATGTACTTGACAAACTATCCCGACGGTCACTTCTCAGAGCAATTCACCTATTGAGTATATGTAAGTACATGCTCCAACCCTCAACATAGAGATTGTGATATTATAATGCTTCTGTTGGCTTAAACCTGTGTCCCATTGACTATCTAATCAGAATAGTTGTTATCATAAGCAACAAGGTCTCAGACTTAGATGGGGCTATGATCCATAGGGGGAGTCAGCCCCCTGAGGCATTCTACAATCCACCTCTCCATAGAACCTAGCCCAGTATCCTTTTTAGGTTGAGAGGCAGAGGCTGCAGGGGAGTTGCCTGGCTTAGAGTTCTCATTTCTGGTAGGTACCTTTAGCTTCTACCTCTGGCACAGCGAGCGAAGCTATTTCTGGAATTTTCTGACCTGACTGGCTGGGGTATGTTTCTTCCTTCTGTACTTTGGTTGGGCTTTCTCTCTGGGCCTGTGAGGGGAGTTATCGAAGGTTCCTTGTTGGTGTACTGGGGCCATATTGCAGCTATGTTTTGGGGGGGGGGGGGTGCTTATGTCCTTTCCTTTGCAAGTTGTCATGGGGGATACTATAGTTATAGACGTGTGGATGCGGAAGGTGAATCAGGATCAATGTCTCTATCTCGATCAGTCAGTAAGAGTCTTGGCTTGTTTTCAGTTCTTCTTTGCTGAACAGCTGAAGCTTTTGGAGCTCCAGTGCTCTGCTTCTCATTAACTACTACAAACCTACACCCATGGAAAACAACCCTTATGAACCAAAAAAACTCTCGATTTCCCACACTTATCTTACTATAGGAACTGACCTAATATCCAAAACCTACCCTGTTACGGGTGTAAATTCGAAACATACTATTATTTTTTTGTTGTTTTTTTGTTGGATCGCTCACCATGAGAAGAAACTTTTCCTCCCTCGAAGTGAGCCCTCCTTTTTAATCAATTTTAAATTGACCATAAACTGGCCTTAACCGGACAAAACAACACCTGTTGCTGTCCATACCATTGTCCACTATAAGTACTTAAACTTCAATTCCTGGCAATAAAACAAATATGCAAGGAAAATGTACTTAGCTTGTCCAGTGCCTAAGAGGAGTTATATCAATACTTCCAATCTCCTGCTCGTGGCCGGGCTATCTTCTTACTTCACGCTCTCCAATCCCTCGGGAGTAGCTTATCAACCTGGCCCGCTTCAGACTTTAAAACAGGATCAAGAACCCCTCTTCAGCCATTAGCCACAAGGCTCATGCGCAACACCAATCAGTGTTTCAATCTGCACACCATTTTCTCAGCTCTTCCTCAGGCAGATGAACCCCGTTGTTTTTCAGTTCCGGTTAAATACAAATGCGAGGATGACGTCATATCCCGTGTTGTTAAAAAATAATAACAACCCCAGTTCATTGCTCCCAGTGCCCCGTGAAATCACAGCTGCAAACTCCACCAATCTATCTCCATGTTCAAACCATCTGGGGCCATGGATCGCAAGCGATATATCCATTGCTGTTCTTTATATTGTAATCGTGCCTGACGATCTCCTCCCCTGTTGGACTGTGGAACCACTTCCAAAACTCTCCAATGTAAATCACTAAATTGATGGCCCGCCTGCTGACAATGCGGGACCAAAGGTGCTGCAATCTGCCTTGCGTTGATCCTTGAACGGTGCTCCAACAGGTGTTTCCGTATCGGACGTATAGTTCTACCCACATTTATTTTATTTATTTATTTATTTATTTAACACTTATTTCTGTACCGCACTTTCACATATGTCAAATTGCAGGGACAAATCAAAACGTAAACTACAAACGCTGTTTGACAATTAGAAAAATGTGAAGACCTACAGTGAAACTTTGTATTTGGATCCACCCAACTCATCCCCTGTAAAGTGGTAGAACAAAAATCACAACTAAGACAGGCAAAACGTCCCTTCTGTTCAGTTGAGGCATTAGGTCCGTTCCTCTGCAGCTGTGGAAAGTTTGTTTAGCTGGCTTTCTAGTTGTCTGTGCCGCAGGAAGCTGGAAGCTGTTACCTTTGTTGCATCAGGACACAAACCCACTGAAGGATGTGACACTTTCAGCTGTGATTAGAGTAAAAAGGGGGAGGGGAGAAGGTGACATAGTAACATGTAGAGATGTGAGGGAACATGGTTTGAGCCTTATTCTTGCTCCACTCTTTCTGCATCTTGTACTGGTAGGTGCTCTGGTTCCAACACTTATAGAAGTTTTCTGCTGCCTATCCAAAGTTCACTTTTTTGGCACTAGTGAGATTGCATATGGCTATGCTTGCAAGGTAGTTTCTGCCAGAGGTGGTCTCTAGTTTGTCCTCTGATTTTCTAAGAACAGAGTAATGTGCCTCAACCTATGTAGTGTCACTGTTTGGCCACAGAGATGTCGTAATGTAAATAGCCAGAGGAAGGTGGCCCTATGGCAGCTGTAGAGCCTAACTGTCGTACCACTCTAAAAGCAGTGATTGGAGGAGAGCACTTGGTTGATCAATTGGTTGGGAAAGTGGACAGTATTTTAGGCTCTCAAGGTCTTTCGTGCCCCAGTTCTGCACAGGGTGGTGCAAAGCCCATCAGAGAATGTGTCCGCAGTAGCCCTCATTGGTTATCAAGGAGGCACTGGATGAAGAGATGGTGCCCCTGCTGGGGGGGCAGATGAAAACCCATCAGCGGATGCTTGCGGTGACCCATGGGGCAAGAAGAGAAAATGTTCGGGTCAACTATCTCAGGCAAATTCTCTTGGGCCTGGGCCAGTGTTCTCACCGACTCAGTATTTGGCAGTTGGGGCACTGCTAGAAGTTGCTGGTAGTGAATCTCAAGGTGCTTGCAGTTTCAGGGAGGGAGGGAGGAGTGGCTCAGTGGTTGGGACAGGTTACCTCAGGCCGGAGGGCCGGGGGTTCAATTCCCGCATGGGGACAAACAACCTCAGGCCAGAGGGACTGGGGTCTCTAGTCCCATGGCAACTCCTTGTGGCCTTGGGCAAGCCACTTAACCCTCCATTGCCTCAGGTACACTTAGATTGTGAGCCCTTCGGGGACAAGGAAATAAAAAGTACCTGTTAGTATACATGTAAACTGCACTGATTCTAAAGAGCGCGGTATAAAAAAAGAAAAAGAAATAGATAAAAATGCCAAGGTTCTGTACTCAGACATGAAAGCAAGTGACAGATTGGGATACTTTCATTCCGTATTGACCTCAGAGAGACATGTGGTGCAAGTTCCCCATGTGACCTTTGGGGAACCACTTGGTCTGGACAGGAAAGACCCTTATGAATTTGGTGATATTTGTGGCTCTGAATTGGCAACCAAGGCCTCGGTAGACATTTTGCTATGTCTCATAGTGGAGAATCCATTCCTTTTACTTGGGGTGGACGGTTGTCTGGCTTAGGAGTCAATTCTCAGGTTGGAATAAGTCAGTTCTCACTCACAGCTGGGTTCTTGAGAGGGCTAGGATGTGGTAGACGGCTATTCTCATCAGGTCATAGGGAGTGTTGTTTCAGGTCATACATGTTCTAGCTCCCTGGCATATGTTCTGGGGGAAGTTGGTCTGAGAAACGGGATCTTTGTTCATTGGATTTGTCACTGCCCAACATGATGGCTTCCTGCAAGTGAGGCTTGACAAAGAGCTTGCCCTATATACTCTGAGAGAGCAGGTGTTAGCTTTTAGTCCAGTGGTTCCCAAAAATGGGGTCAGGACCCCAAATGGGGTTGCATCATCAGTGGATGGGGTCACAGAAACATGGCCATTTCCCCTTCTCTGGACTTTCACTGTGACCTATGCCAGTGAACATTCATAGACCCTTGCCTCCAGCTGAATAAGCTTCCTGTTAGACTGGATGCCCATGCTGAGTGCTGGGCTATATAAGCACACACTGACATAGAGGACTTTATGCTGATTGCTGCTGCTTTCTGATTTAGATGAGTGGAGGGGAGGGGAAGGAGGCTGAAGAACTGCTATTTTGATTTCATCATCATCTGGGGTCATGTGAATTTTCAGTTGCTAAAATGGGGTCATATGGGATAAAAGTTTGGAAAGCACCGATTTAGTCTGATTCAGCTTTAGGATTCAGGGGTCTCTCTGGCCTCTTGCCCAGAGGTTAGGAGTTGTGTGAGGAGTTGTGGATGTGTATCCTCCAGTTTGTACGGTGGTCCCACAATGGGTTCTTCATTTGGCATTGTTGATGCTCTCTGGGGCACCGATTAAACCTCTCCTGGAGTTTCCCTGGAGATTCTCATGCTGAAGGTGGCGTTTTTAGTGGCGGTCTGGTTAACACATAGGAGTTTGGAACTTCAAGATTTAGCATGCGGAGAGCCCTTTCTATTGTTTTCCAGAGAAAAGGGGGTCATTCAGTCAGTACACTCATTGCTGCCCTAGATAGTGTTGGGATGTGTGTTGGTATAAGTATGTATGTGTGCTGTTGAGCCATTGCTGACTCCTGGTGATTGAATCCCTCGCAGCTAAGCTGTAGAGAAGTATAGGTATTTAATCTCATTATCTCTGGCTCTTCTGGCATTCACGCATCTGGATGGAGATCCGGTTCCTTGACCTTTTGACGAGTTGGATGTCTGTTGCATCATTTCCTTGTGGTTTGGAGAGCCACACAAGGGAGAACCGGCAAGTGTCATTTGACCAGTGGCGGACATAAGTGTTTTTGTCATATCTGTTTAATGGGCATTTGGTTCCAGCAGGATTCTAGGCCTGTTCCAACAAGAAGCAGGTTTCTTTGTGGGTTGAGGTTGGCGTGACACCTCCCTTGAGTTTTGTAAAATGACAACATGGCCATCCCTATATTCTGTCACACAACATTACTGTCTAGAAGTTTTTGCGCAAAGTGATACGCATTAGGGGTGAGTGTGGCAGGCCAGGCTCTCCTATCCTCACCTCCCCTCCATTATTGGGTACTGCTTTGGTACATTCCATGCATCTGGACTAGACTGGAGGGACAATGAGGAAGGTGAAACTAGGCCTTACCTGCCAATTTTCTTTCCTTGAGTCCCTCCAGTCCAGTTCAGGACCCACCCTGACTTCTTCCTTTTCAAGTCCATATGCATACAGAAGACACGCATGCTCTTGGTCTGGCTTCTCCAAACTTTTGCTGTCCTGCTACACTGTGTTCTTTGGGTTAACAGCGATCTCTCCAATACTTCAGACCCTTTTCAGAGCATTACTCGATAAGGTATGTAAATAATGTAAAATTTAAATAATAGCCGTTCTTGGAGTCTGCTTTGTTACGGAAATACTGGTGAGAAGATGGCTACATAGGACACTTATGGGGTGACATCATCAAACCAGTGGTTCTCAGTCTCCATCTGCTGATAGGAGTTCATAAACCCACGCGTCTGGTCTGGACTGGACTGGACTGGGAGGTACTCAAGGAAAGAAAATTAGGTAAGGTCTAATTTCACCTTGATGCAGCAGAAACAGACCATGTGGAGCAATGGCATGCAGTTTTGATGGAGGTGAAAACGACTGCCATCTTGTAGGTCTGTGGGAGTTCTAGTCCTTGATTGACACCTCTATGTCTAAATTCAGAGACTGCCCCCCCCCCCACCCGAGACTTCTTCCTTTTTGCTCTCTGGGCTGGTGTCCAATGAACCTTCACAATTCAGTTTTTGCACCAGACTTGATGATTTTGGCAAGAGGTCCCTCAAAGACTTCAGCCCAGCAGCAGGTGACATCTTCAGCCTTCTTTATTACTGGGATAATTTTCAAAATGAAAGGATGTACTTGCTTTTACTTTAAAAATTTGGCAAATGCCACATACTTTTCATCTGCGTGGGCAGTACTAAAGTTATCTCCATAATTGTCAAAATGAGGAATAAAGCTTCTTTTTGGCCTAGAAAGGTTTCTGAATTATTCCATGACTAGCTTCTACATAATAGTTTTTTGTATTTGCACTTAATGTGGGTAATTTTATAAAGAGCTACCTAGATATGACTCCAAGTGTACATGTAAATATTGAGACTTTTGTTACTTATGTGTATAGGTGGCTTCTTATAAAATACCAACTTAGCGTAAAGGACACGCCTTGTTTGCATGGCACGTACATTCACTGTTGGGTGAAATGTAGGCAGAATGTGCAAGTCCGCACATTGATTATAATACTATAATTTGCACACATGCTTGCAAAATGTAGGTGCAGGAATTTATCCCAGCTTTAGGGCTGATGTAAATGTCTGTGCCAGCAATCCAAACCCAGATCTCTGCCTGCATTTCTGACATTGCTGCTTGGATGTCTCACCGCCGCTTGAAATTGAACATGGCCAAAACAGAGCTGCTTATTTTTTCCCCTAAAACCTCTTCCTCCTTTCTCAGTCTGTGTGGATAACTCTCTACTCCTCTCCGTTTCCTCGACTCACAACTTTGGGGTCGTCTTTGACTTCTCTCTCTCCTCCACACACATCCATCTGATAGCTAAGACCTGCTGTTTCTTTCTCTGTAACATCAACAAAATCCACCCATTCCTCTCTGAACACACTAATAAGATGCTTATCTACTCCTTAATCACCTCCATCTTGACTATTGTAACCTGCTCCTTGTTGGTCTCCTGCTGAATCATCTCTCTCCCCTTCAGTCTGTTCGACACTCTGCTGTGTGGGTAATCTTCCGCCAGTCTCGTCATGCTCATATTACCCCTCTTCTCAAGTCACTTCACTGGCTCCCTATCCGTTTCCACATCCAGTTCAAACTTCTCCTGCTGACCTATAAGTGCATTCACTCTGCAGCTCCTCATTACCTTTCCTGTCTTATCTCTCCCTACATCCCTCCTCGGGAACTCCGCTCTTTTAGCAAACTGCTTCTATCTATGCCCTTCTCTTCTATTGCTAACTCCCGACTTCGCTCCTTTCGCCTTGCCGCCCCTTATGCCTGAAACAAACTACCTGAGTCTGTACTTCAGGCCCTTCTCTGACCCTTTTCAAATCCAGGCTGAAAACTCGCCTCTTTGCTGCCACTTTTGGCTCTTGACTCACCTGATCTCCTTTGTGTTTCCTTACCATTCCCCCTAGATCAGTGATGGCTAACCTTTTTGAGCCCGAGTGCCCAAACTGCCGCACAAAACCAAAGAATTTCCTCAAAGTGCCAGCACGTCCATTAAAGCCTCATTTGCATAAGGTGCCTCATTTGCATAAATATTTGCATAATGTTACCATACACTAACTTTTAGTAAACATGCCTCTTAATGAGTATATGGATAAAGAAAGACTAAAAGGTTTCTACATTACTATAATCCAGTACCAACCGCCAGGCACATTAGGAAACTACTACAAACGCTGCCCATTTAGAACCCATAGCAAACCCGCCGTATCCTAACAGTACTACCAGGACTCACAAAGCACCATACCCTAACTATCAAAAGGCAACACTGCAAATATTAAACCAATACATTTCAGAGAACAACAATACATGACCTACTGGGGAAAGAACAAGTGGCAATGTCAAATAGGAATTATATAAACAGAATACCTCAGCTCAGTTACACATGCAGAACAGACCATCACCAAACAAGGAATCACAATTTAAAAACAGGAAGACAATAATTAAACTGGGAACCCCAAAAGCCAAACTTGGAATATACAACAACACTGTAGAAATAAAACTATAAATTAATTTCCTCTTGTACTAAACAAAGCGCAAAAATTAATGATGCACATTTCCCAGAGCTGACATATTCCAGTTAATAAATTCAAAATAAAGAGATATTTTTCTACCTTTTGTGCATTTTTTTCAGTTGCAATTGCTCCAGCCACTTTCTTCTGGTTTCTTCGTGTCTTCTCCTAACTCTCCATCTGCTGTCCATTTGTCCTTTCTTCTGTCTTCTTGGTTTTTTTTTTCCATTCTCTCTCTACATCTGCTTTAACATACTAATCTTTCTCCTTTTGCTCTTTCCTCATTCCTATTTCATCTACTCAAAATTTACCCCTCCATCCTCAATCCCCACTTATTCTCCCAATACCCGGCCAATTGTAGATTTTTTATCCCTCCCACACAAAATATTTTTCCCCTCTCCATTTTACTCTCCCAGCCCCATCCCATTCTAATCCTCCCCCAACACCAGCTCCCTTCTAGTTCCAGCCTCACCCAGCATCCATTCCCTTCTAGTCCCTGCATCAGCCCATTTCCAGTCCTAGCAGCCCCCCAACCCATTTCCAGTCCTAGCAACCTCCCAACCCAATACCAGTCCTAGCCCCCCCTCATCAACCCACTTCCAGTCCTAACCCCCCATAAGCCCATTTCCAGTCCTAGCTCCCCCATCTATTTGCAGTCCCATCCGAGTCCCTCCATCAGCTCATTTCCAAACCCAGCCCCCCATGAGCCCATTTCTAGTCCTTTCCTAGCCCCACCATCAGCCCATGTCAAATCCTAGGTCCCCTCCACTCAGCCCATTTCCAATCCAAGCCCCCCATGAGCCTACTTCCAGTTCTAGCCCCTTCATGAGTCCATTTCAATCCAAACCCCCACCACAGCCCATTTCCAATCTTAGCACCCCCCCAACAGCCAATTTCCAGTCCTATTCTAGCCCCTCCATCAGCCCATTTCCTGTCCTAGCCCCCCCTCACCCATTTCCAGTCCTAGCTCCCTCCCCCTCACAACCCATTTCCATTCCAAGCCCCAATCCCATCAGCTATTTGCAGTTCAAGCCCTCCTTCCACTCAGCCCATTTCCAGTCTTAGCCCCCCCATAGCCCATTACCAGTCCTAACCCCCCCATCAGCCCATTACCAGTCCTAACCCCCCCATCAGCCCATTTCCAGTCTTAGCCCCCCCTATAACCCATTACCAGTCCTAACCCCCCCCAAATCACCATCACCATCAACATCAACATCCCACTTCCATGCTTAGCACCCCCCATGGCCCATTACTAGTCCTAACCCCCCCCCCATCAGCCCATTTCCAGTCTTTGCCCCCCCCCCTGGCCAATTACCAGTCCTAACAACTGACAATTCCCATTCATAACCCCCCCCCCTGGCCAATTACCAGTCCTACCCCCCCCCCCCCGGCCAATTACCAGTCCTACCCCCCCCCCTGGCCAATTACCAGTCCTACCCCCCCCCTGGCCAATTACCAGTCCTAACCCCCCCCCCCCATCAGCCCCTTTCCAGTCTTAGCCCCCCCCATGGCCAATTACCAGTCCTAACCCCCCCCCCGGCCAATTACCAGTCATAACCCCCCCCCATCAGCCCCTTTCCAGTCTTAGCCCCCCCCATGGCCAATTACCAGTCCTAACCCCCCCCCCATCAGCCCATTTCCAGTCTTAGCCTCCCCACCATAGCCCATTACCAGTCCTAAACCCCCTTCCCCCCTATCATCCCAAATAAAAAAAAAAAACCCCACCCAAAGCGGCTGCTTCTGCCGCGGCAGCCTCCAGAGCTCTGCCGCGGCAGCCTCAAGAGCTCTGCCGCGGGGCCCCCCCCCCTGCCCGGCAGAGCCTCCCTGCATCATCTACCTTCAAGTCGCAAAACGCGGGCTTCTTTCAGAGCCGCGAGAGTTTCCTTTCTCGGCGGGAGAGCCGCGAGAAAGGAAACTCTCGCGGCTCTGAAAGAAGCCCGCGTTTTGCGACTTGAAGGTAGATGATGCAGGGAGGCTCTGCCGGGCAGGGGGGGGGGCCCCGCGGCAGAGCTCTTGAGGCTGCCGCGGCAGAGCTCTTGAGGCTGCCGCGGCAGAAGCAGCCGGTTTGTTTGGTTTTTTTTTTTTTTAAATTTGGGACCTTTTAAATGCGGACCTTCCCGCGTGCCAGCTGCAAGGCCTTCGCGTGCCACAGCTGGCACGCGTGCCATAGGTTCGCCATCGCTGCCCTAGATGTATCCCTGTCTACAGCTACTGTGTTGTCTGTCTTGACTAGACTGCAAGCTCTGATAAGCAGGGACTGTCTCTTACATGTCTGTGCAGTGCTACGTACATCTTGTAGTGCTATACAAATGCTCAGTAGTAGCAGTAGTAATTTAAGGCACATTTTCAGCCACTTAAACTAGTATTTTATAAAGGCACCTACTTTTCTTTATAAAATAGGCACTTGTTGGCTGCTTTAAATAAGGCATCTGGTTATAAAATTGCTCTCACTGTGTGACAGGGTGTAGGTACCTTGCATATTCTTCCACCTCCACGGAGACATGGCATATTCTTTTCTAACTTTAGTTAATGTGAGATGACTTCATTTTTTTTTTTTTTGCCATCAGGTGGAGTTGAGTTGCCCAAAGGAGATGGCATGGAAAGTCAACATGTATCGGGGATACCTGGCAATATGTCATCCTGAAGAGCAGCAGTTGAATTTCATTGAGCGACTGGTGGAGATGGCCAGCAGCCTAGCGATTCGGGAGTGGCGAAGACTCCCATATGTTGTGTCTCATGTTCACACTCCCCTACTTCAGGTGAGCCCAAGAGGTTTAAAGGGGTTTCCTTGGGCTGAGGGTCATCTGGTGGTGGGTGACTGCTCTGTTACCAAAAGTGAAGTCTAAGCACGCCATGTTCAAATGCAACAGAAAACTGTATTGACTAGATTCGGGTCCACGATTGTAAAGTTTTTGAAGGAGGTCTGGTGTATGATCCCCAGTGAGGATTGCAGTGCCTGGGCTAAAATAAATTTGGAAAGAATATACAATAGAAAAATCCCTGGGTGGCCACAAATGGAGGATTATGGTGCCAGATACTAACACTAGTTCCAAGTGAGATGGAAGCCCAAAGAAACAGGAGAAAATTTTGAGTTAAAAAAATTGGGAAGCAGTGGTAAGATTGAAGGGAGCAAGAATGGCAGCTGCCAGATTGATTGATTTTAAAACATTTCTATTCCACCGTAGCAGTCAAGGCGGTGTACAATCAAATCTCCAGGAACAAGCAGGAATGAGTCTTCACATATGGGTACGTCGGTACCGACGGAGCCTGCGTGGGAACGCTCCCCAGCGTCCAATCAGAAAGCTTTTGGGAGCATCCCTCAGCGCCTGCGTGCTGCCTTCCCGCCTTTCCAACTGTCTCTCCTCAGTTTTTGTTTTTCCGCGGAGCCAGCAGGACGTCTTCCTGTCACCGCAGAACACTTTTTCTTTAAATCTTTTACTTTTTGTTTTCTTGTGGTCGCGGCTGCTTCCCCGACTCCACCGGTACCGCCGGTGGTTTTTTCTTTTCTTTTTTCTAAAACTCAGGGAGTTTTTTTCCCTCTGTTTCTGTCTTGAATTTTTGGGCCTGTAAGGCCTCTCCATTATGGAGCCTTCTTCTCCTAAGAAGTGCCTTAACTGTGGAAATACTGTTTTCTTTTTAGACTCCAATAACTGGTGTCTAACCTGTTTGGGTCCTGAGCCCTTTCCTCCAGAGCCATCAGGCTACAATTTTATGAGAAGAAATTCTCCATTTCAAGTTTCCCTCGATGCAGTTTTCCCTTCCAGTGTAAGGGCACCGACCTTTTCTTCTCTACAGGATCAGGTAACCCACAAACAGTCTGTTAAGACTAGCCAATTCTTGGGTGGTAGGTCTCATGCCAAGCATGATGACGGCTCCGGCCTTGCCCTCAAGTCCTCATTGGCTTCAAAACCCCGGCGGGAGTCTTCGGTCTCCAAAGCCTTTCAGGGGTTTCAGGTTGTTCCTGGGGCTCACCCCTCACAGAACATACCTGAGCCATGCTCGGGGGTGGCATCCGCTTTGAGCGGTACTGATAACCCGGCATCGGCACTGGTGTTGAGCGATCCACTCCTCACCAGGGATCGTCATCTGGTGTACTCGGTACCTTTGGGACCGATCGATACCCAGATTGACTTTCCAGTATCGGCAGGTCCGTCGATATGACCCCTGACGTCGGTACCATCTAGACATGCATCGATAGATTCGCTTCCTTCGATGCCGAGTCTAGAATCAATATCTAGTCTGGAAGACTGGGTACCGACGCGTCTCGGAACCGACACGCACCGATTCCGGATGCGCGGTACCGAGGATATTCACCGAGACTTTCGAGTTTCCTCTGTACCGTTTGAGCAGCCTCCGATGACTGTTTCGATGTCGGTATCGCCTTCGATTCCGGCTCAGCTACCGGTATCGGTGTTGATGCTGGTACCTGCAGGAACATTGGGACCAGCTCCATCCATGCTTTTTTCACCAGGATCTCTCCTTTCTATATCTAGTTTGGAGTCGATACCTAGCATGGACGATACAGTACTGACGGTTTCAGGTCATACCCGCCAGTCCCAGTATCCATTCATTAGAGATCCTGCTTTGCACCAGACAAGTACTGGTGCCCAGCCTAGTTCTTCAAGTTTAGCCTTCCAGGGATTGTTCCCATTGGAGATCCTTCTTTTCAGAAATTTCTCCTTGACATGGCAACATTCCTGGCTATTCCTATCCCTGGCTATGATCCTACACAAGGCTTTTCTGGGGAAAAGGAAAATATAATGCTTCCTTTACATCATTCTTTACAGGATCTTCTTCTGAAAATATGGGAAACACCTTTAAGGGCTTCCTCACCTTCTACAGCAACTGCTCTTCTGTATCGGGTGCCCCCCTCTCCAGGGTTTCAAAAGACTCAACTTCCCCATCATTCCACTGTAGTGGAATCAGCAATGAGGAAGGTAAAAAGCAAGAAGAAGCATTCTTCTTTCCCGCCAGGTCGTGCATCTAGAACACTAGATGCCTTTGGATGTCAAACCTTCCAAACATCTATGCTGGCAACAAGGATTCTCTCATATATTTTTTATATGAGTCTATCCCTTCAGGAGGTCACAGAGAAATTATCTCTTTTGACTCCTTTTCTTTCAGAGCCCAAGGCTGCAGACTATTCCTTGCTTCTTAGTCATAGCCAGAATATCTCTAGGTTTCTTTCTCGTGCTTCCCTAGACTCCTTTGAGTCTGTTAGCAGAACCTCTGCTATAGCCATAGGAGCACGACGTAGAGCCTGGCTCCAAGCTTCAGACTTGAGTAGATGGGCACAACAAAGACTGGGTAACACTCCCTGTACTGGAGAAAATCTCTTCAATAAGGAGTCTTTGCGTCAGGTTGCTCATTGCTCCACTGACTTCCCTGTTTCTGAGGGCCATTCTAAACCTCCTCCTTCCCCAGCAGGTAAGAAATGCCCTACCAAACCTCCTTTTCCTAAAAGAAGAAGGTTTTATTCTTCTCCTGCCCATCATGCCGATGTTCCCAAACAAGGGAAACCTCGCCCTGGTCTGAAGAATCCAAACTCAAGCCAGGAAAATTAACCCTCAATAGGGTTCCAATTAATATGTTATAACCTACAGTTCACTTCTTCTCATTCGAAGTTTTTTCACTGTTTTTTTTTCATTTAAACCTCTACACTTGGATTTATGTTTCCAGGACATCCACTTGCTCTTAGGTATGCTGAGCTGTCAGGATATTCATGTCTATGGGTCACAGGTCTTTCCTCCTCTTCCTACAATGAAGAGAGGTTTGCCAACTATCTCATGATAGTTTTTCTGTACCACCATGAATTTTTCCTTCTACAGACTTACCATTTCTCTTTAGACCTATATATATATTCATATATGTACATATGTCTATATGCTTTCTTTAGATGCATATGTCTGTCAGCCATGTGTGCATATGCTATACCCCCTGAATCTCGCCATAAACATATCTATATATATATCTATATATATCTACACACATATATATATATATATATATATATTTACATATATATATATATATGTGTGTATCTGTCGAGATACTTCCTTTAGATAGATATGTATTCACATACTTATCGCTCTAACTGTCTGTGCTCATAAAGGTGTTTTTTCCTTCCTATCTGTTCCAGACAGTGGGTTTTCACATGTTCATACTTCACAGTATGTTTCTGTTTTATGCACACAGCCACTGCTGTGGTACTGACAGCTCTTACCATAACCTTAGGTTCAGGTATCCCTGAAGCTCCCTATTCCTTTGTCTGTCTACCTCTCGTCTGTTAGAGACATGGGGGATCTTCAGTAGATCTGAGGTTTCCTACTCCTCAGACATCTGTCCTTCCTTGGGATTACGGGGTTTTCTCCATACCCCTTCTTCCCTCAAGGACTAAGCCAGTTTTGTCCAACTCGGTCAGTCTTCCTCTTTTGCTCCTAACTATAATTAACTCTGTAGCCAAAAGAGTTTCCAGCTTTTTTCCATAAAGCTTTCTACTAAAGACCTACCGTTTTTGTACTTCCCCAGTTGAATCCTGGGGTCACCTGTCAGTTCCAGATTTTGACCTTCAACTCACTTCAGTGAGGTCATCTTGAAGATTCCTCTACTGGATCCCCAGTAGATTCCATCACCCTCTCTACTTCCTGCAATCCAGTAGGTGAGGTCCATATGGTGATTATTCATTTCAATATATTTCATGATGCTTATCATATATACAGGGACACCTTGCCTGTAGTCCTATCTTAGGTCAGCTGTCTCCTACAGCTCCTCTCTTCTTCAACTCCTACCCTCCATCCTCGGGATGTCTGGGCATATGAGGTGGAGCATGTTTCAATCACCAACATGCTAGGGCTCCAGGCATCTTAGCTTGGGAGTCCCCATATGTGAAGACTCATTCCTGCTTGTTCCTGGAGATAGCACAGTTACTTACCTGTAACAGGTGATCTCTGGGAACAGCAGGAATAAGTCTTCACAACCCACCCACCTCCCCTAGGAGTTGTTTCTCTCTGTCTCTCTTCCTTTTCTCTTTCTCTCTTTTGTCTCAGCTATAAAACTCAACTGAGGAGAGACAGTTGGAAAGGCGGGAAGGCAGCACGCAGGCGCTGAGGGATGCTCCCAAAAGCTTTCTGATTGGACGCTGGGGAGCGTTCCCGCGCAGGCTCCGTTGGTACCGACGTACCCATATGTGAAGACTTATTCCTGCTGTTCCCAGAGATCACCTGTTACAGGTAAGTAACTGTGCTTTAAAAACATAAACTTTACTGTATTCCCAAAAAAGGACCAGCCCCACCCCGCCCAATTCCCTATTCAGAATTGGATATCTATTATGTCCGAGCCGGACTCAGCTGGCTTACTGAGGAAACAGAAATGTTTTCAAAGCTTTTTCAAAAGTTATCAACTCTTGGTCAGTGCCGTGATCGTAAATACTCCCTCTCTCTCCACCTCTTTTGCTGCACCTGATGGAAATCTGGAATATCCAGAAACGGACTTTGGCTTGAACTCAACACCCTACCCGGTTGATACCAAGACAGCGAATCTCACAAATAGCTAGGCCCATGTCCTCTAACTGTTTCAAATGTTCACACTAGCAACTTGAATATACTTCTTTGCTGGATAGGAAGCCAATGTAGTTGGAGAAGTACCTCAGCTATCAAATCCCTTTTACCACACCCAGAAAGTAAGCGAACAGCGGCATTCTGAGCCACCTGCAATTTTAGCAAAATGTACCACCCGCAGTCCCAATACAAGGAATACCGATATCACAATTGCTTGGAATAGGAGTTACATAGCCTCCTTGTTTGAAAAAGTTGATGATGAGCATCTCTAGGGCAACGAAACTAAGTCTTCTCTGCTCAGCTCCACTTCCAACCCCTTCTGTCCCTACCTCCCTGTTTCAGACTGGCACTCTGAGTTTCAGACTCCTCTGTCCCTGGTGTTTCCTCTGTTCTGGTATGGCTCTCTATGCCTCTTGTGCATTGAGGGCACATAGAAAAAGCTTTTGCCCTGTGTGGGGAGCTGGGAACATTACAAATTCCAGAGACAAATACAGCGAGTCTTCAAAGCTACCTCAAACAGCAAAAAAATAATGTTCCTTATCGGTCCTACAGTTCAGTCGTCCACCTCTGGGTAGTGCACCTCCTCCTGCAGCATGGAGACTGGACAAGTCAAACTTGTGACATCACCGGGTATATCCTGCTGGTCTTCTCCCATGATCCCCCAGTGTGTCCAGTCTCCATGCAGCAGGAGGACGTAGTGAGCCTAGGTGCTGGGCTCACTTGAGAAGCAGTTTAGGAGCAGTTAGTCAGGATTTGATTTACCTTGATTTTCTTTTTTTCCTTTCTTTAGGTGAAATCCTGTCAATTGTATTCATTTTCATCTTAATTTAATTTAATTTACTTTTACTTTATTTATTTTCACCTAGTCTGCCTTAGTGTAAAGGGGGGATCTGTCCCTTTTTAAAGTCCATGCTGCCAGCTAGCATTTCTGATTGGGATCCTTCGGTCTCTCTGTGCCCGGTGATGATCTCTCCCCCAGGACTGTACGGGGGATAGCTCTATGGAACACCTCCATACTGTCAGTGTGGCATGCGGCAGATTCCCGTCGCGGCGGGAGCCTCAGGCCGTTGGAGGTTCTTCAGCCGGCGGGCCGGGGCTCACAGCGTCTACTACTTCCGGGGGCGCACGGCAGTAGCGTGTCTTGACAGCTCTTCACCCCGCAGCTACAGTGGGGTAACTGCTGCATTCCGACACCGCAGGAGATGCTCTCGAGCCCGAATGGAGGGGCTCGGAGCTCTTGCCGCGGCTGTGGTGTTTGGCGCCAAACGGGCCTGCTTCGGATTGGCGCCATTTTCTCTGCAGGGCTGAGGCCTCGTGGCGGAGAGCAGAGCAGCCCCGCTTTTGAGCAGGCGACGCTGTTCCACGATGCTGCACCCAGATAAGAACTTCATTTTGCTATTAATTTAATTAATTTAATTTTAATTTTATTTTCCTTTTAATCTCATGTTAGAATTGTCACCCAGCGTGGGACCCCACAGGTTAAGACAGGGTACTACACTGAGGCCTTATCTTGAACTGGCCAGAAAAAGGATATAGAAAGCCTTGCTATGCTCTCTGGGAGTTGTAGTTCTTATAGACCAGCCAAGCAATGAGTTGCGGACGCGTGGTAAGGCTCAAAGACAGGATTTTATTCCCCTTCCGGGAGGATTCTTTTTGTAATGAAAAACAAGACAGATAAACCAACTTCCGGTACAAAAATAAAGAGACAAAAATGTGAACAAAAGCTGCTTCTTTTTCAGCTTCTTTACAGCAAATGAAAAGGTATTTTAAAACAGTCCTTTTTCCAACAAACATAAACCCTTTCTCTGTTACTTCCACAGTTAGAAAGTTTCACAGCTCCTTTAACATAGAGAGGAGATCTCGTCTGCAATTGTGAGCGTACAATCCATGTATTCAACAGTGGGTTGGTCCCCCTGCACTTCACACTGCATATCCTCACTCTCTGTTGCAAACAGGCTCTCTTTCAAATAGCTAGACATGTTATTTAGCAGTCTCTCCCTATCACAAAGAGATTTCTTTTCTTCCTCTGTTAACGTCTGTGAAAAACAATTACCGTATTCACTAGAGTTCCTTTCTTGAGAGCCCTTCAAATGCTGCCAATCATATGGGAAGTTCCTGCATTCAATTCTCTTTCTATTAGAGGTAATAAGCTTACCTTCTGGCTCTCTCAGCTTAGAGTTCCTCGGCACAGCTGAAGCTACCAGAATGGAACAGGACGGCAATTCCTTACAGGTTTTCCCTTTTGGCTTTTCCCCAGGTACAAAACTGTCTTCAGGATAGAAGACTTTATCCTTTCTGTCTCTGTAGCCTGGGTAATTGACTTTTCCAGCCTGTCTCAGCCTGGCTTTAAAACTGCCTTCTCTGTTACCTTTTGTATAAGCGTTACTGTGTTCAAAGGTGTCTGTGCACTGCCTTCTATGGCAGACTCCTGGGTTTTCTCTCTCAGCCTTGGAGCTAAACCTTTCGGTTCTCCCAGCCCTCTCAGTGGCTCCGCTCCAACCCAGACTTCCAGCAGAATGTCCTGGGCTCCTGGGGTTCTCTGCCCTTTCAGAGTTCCTTGACTTCTCAGGAGTTTCTGCAGTTGCTGCTCTCTCAGCTCCTCTGCTAATTCCTGTAACTTCTCTGGCTTCCAGGATTTCTGTTGCTTTTGCTCTCTCAGCTCCGTCTAACCCGAACCTGAACTTGCACTCGCCCTTCCCTCTAGCTCCAGGTGAGTGAGGTTTATCCACGTGTGCCTCAACCCCGCCTCCTTTCAGCTGCTCCTCATTCCCTAATGTTTCCTGAGCTTTCCTGCAGCTTGGGCGTGTTCTCAGAGCTCGAGACCTGGTTTGTTTATGTTGCCTATAGCAACTCCCTGTCATGTGCTTGTCTGAAGTGTCAGTGTCAGATCCACTGTCTGTATTTCTACTTATTTCCATGGGCTCTGCTAGATCCACTTCATGACAGAATGCAATGTGATTGTTTTGGGGTTTGCTTCATGTGGTTGTTGGTGCTTTTACCTGTATGCCTTCATTATGGCAGTTAGCAACGTCTGTCAGCAGCAGAAGGTTTCGTACTAGGATTTAGCCATTCAGGTACTTCTGTGGCCGCTTAGAACAGCGGTTGAGCGAAGCCACCTCTCCAGTGTTCTAATCTTTGGTGTAACTTTCTGCTGTAAGCCCTTCCAGTTGAATAGAAGTTACCTCTGCACTTTTCTTCTGTTCTGGAGGGAAAAGCAGGGTGAACCTTGTCTCGCACCTCTAGAGCAGATGAGTGTCTTGGAGTTGTATTCATTTACCTCCTAAAGGTTAAAGATATCAGAAGATCTTTTACATTTTATGGGGCGGTTCCACCTATGCCTTTGCATTTGGGGAACCTTTGGAGATTCAATGGTATTAATAACGAGAATGCAACTGGTATCCAATTAAAGGCAGGCACGATGGTCCGTGGCCTCCAGGGGGGCGGCTAGGGCATTCAATTCTGCCTTTCTGTGACAGAGTGTAGTTATTCTCTGTCTAATCTCTGGGAGTTTAAAAGAACATATAAAACAAACAAAAAAAAAAAAACCCACCCAGCATGCAACTATGAGCTTCTGCACATCCAGACGGTGTGACAAGGATTCAAATCCTTATCTGCTGGATCGTTTTTCGGGGTCCTGTGTTCTACAGGCCATGAAGTCTATTTACTGTTCATGAAGCATATATCCTCTTCAGTGCTCCCATCCATAGGGGTGGGTTAAATACGAAATCACATTCGTTTTTTTGGTTTCTCGCTAGATGCAACCTCGAACATTTCCGAGCCCAAGGCTGTGGGTGTTCCCCGCCGCTATTTTGTTCGCTTGTAGGAATGCCGGAGGGGGTGCCTGTGTTTCGTAGCTTTCTTTAGCAGGTCCATCCTGGGATCCGAGGCTACCTCCCCGGTTTGTCGGCAGATGGGAGATGCTTTCTGTCATGTAGCGGGGACAGGTCAGTCGCATCGGTTTCTAGAGCCTATGCTCTCAGAGCGCAGCTTGACCACTTGGGAACACTGGCCCATCTGCGCCATCTGGGGAAAGGCCCCTGCTGGGGATAATGAGAGGTATTGCTGGATAGCACAGTCCGGGGCTAACTGTTCCAGGGTCCTGGAAGGTTTGATAGCGGAAGTCAGGCCTCGCTGTCTTTGCTATGACGGTCACCTAGGTTCAAGCGGGCTCGCTGTCCTGTGTTTTGGGTGACAGGAGTGGGACACCAGGACATGTGGAGCTAGTTGTTGGATAGGCTCGTTGGCTTCAGCATACTTCTTAGGTGCACTCTCCCTTGAGTGCGTCTGCATGTCTGTGTTCCGTCTGTAGTCTCATGCTCAGGAAATTGGTGCAGCAATGAGAGAGCTCGCTTGGGAGATCGTGAACGGGGTTGTCATGGTGTTGCATGGGATTACAAATGCCAGACGGGGCCATCCTGATGAGTTGGGGCCTCAGTCCTCAGCTTTCCCTTCTGTGTCCCTGCTGTCCAGGAGGCACCCTCCCAGCTCCGCCAGTCAAGTAATTCTCTGCCTCTTCTCAATGGGGGCAGGGGGGCTGGAAGGACAGGAAAATCACATCCACTGCACGTTCTACTGTTCTGCCTCTGCCTTGGGGTTCTGAGGTCATATTTTCCCAATCATTTGTTTGGTTTGGTTCTGCTGTCTGTTGTGCAAGACAAGGTGGTCAACAGTCGGAGGCTGTAGTCTATTCCCCTTGCCCCTGAAGGTGCTCCCAAATTAAGTATTCTGTACCTGCGGAAGTGTATGTTGTTCCAGGCTAGCTGGCGCACCTGTGGAACCAGAATCCTCAGTTCTTATGACCCTACTTTGAGGTACGCACGTGGGGTTCACTCCGTTGGTCGACTGACGACTTGCTCCAATCACTAGGCCTTCCCTTTCCTCAAGGCATCGTTGCTTCCCACTGCTTTGTGGGGGCTCGCCGCAGGTCCTAGAGTTATGCTCAGCCGGTTCCAACCAGGGAAGAGTCCTTGGGGGAGGCTCCGGTCCTAATGCTACAGGGATTGCTGGGCTCCGTTCGACCAGGTTCCTTCGGGCCCAGCGTCCTATGTCTTTTGCTGGCCGGTTTAGGTCTTCGGGTCCTGACGGTGCTCCGAGAAGACCAGTACGCTACACAGTGTTTGTCTCGGAGCAAGCGCGTGATGTCTGTAGGTTCATGTTCAAAGCCATCCGTTACATGACCCTCCATTGTGGCATACTGTTCGGTTGTGTGCCTTGTGGCCCTTATGGAGTTGTAAAAAAAAAAAAAGAGAGAGCCTTCATAATTGTCCCAACTTCTTTCTTATTAGGTTCTGCACCTTTCCTCCGGGAGCTTGGCCGGAGCGTGGTTAGACTCAGCTACATTTTGGAGATCCTTTATGCGCGCGGCGTGTTAGCGTACGCAGCACGCCCAGTGTTCTGTCATCTGACTGGAACGGTGAGCGGTACGTCCGCCGGGGCAGGCGTTCGCGGCCACGGTAGCGGATCGAGCGGTGCAAGTGCTGTCGGAGAACTCTGGGATGGTGGCCTTCTTTGGTCGGTCGGGTGGCCAGGGTGGCCCGAGCGAAGGGGCAGCGTGCGCGGTTGCGGCCCCGGCGGCCTGCGTTTTCGGTGGGGACAATGTGGTGGCGGATATCCTTAGCGGTCTCCGAATACTTGCCGGAGTAGGGGGATTGCATCCGGAGGTGTGCGCGCCGTGTGTGCTCGGATGCGGTCAGTCCATATTGGACCTCATGGCGACCTTTCAGTCTGCGACGATGAGTTGATGTTTCGCAGGTGACATGTGCGGCTGCCGGATAGCATCGACGCATTGGTTCAACAGAGGCTGTTGCCCGGTCCTTTCTATGACTTTCAGAAATCATAATGAAAATGGCTGATTAGGTCTAGTTGCTGAGATATATGCTCTTACTTAGTCAGTAGGGGCAATTAACTGTGTATTATGCAACATTTGTGTGAGATTGCATGGTCTCTACTTGCAACCAATGGAAATCTCTGTCCAACACCAGATGATGCAATCAGTGCTTAAATTTGCATCACTTGACAGTAAAAAAAAAAAAATATTTTAGGGTGTCTTAGTCACAATAAAAAATTTAGGACATAATTATTTTATACCGATAGGTTAATCACGGCATATTTGGCGATACATCGTACTTGTGTTTTCTCCAGGACCAAGCAGGAAGTCAGTCCTCACATATGGGTGACGTCGGCGCCGACGGAGCCCTCGCGGAGCAATCTCCCCAGCTTTCAAAGAAAGCCTTTGGGAATTGCAGCGCGCATGCGCGGTCCCCTTCCCGCCCAAGGGTGCCATCTTGCTCAGTCTTCTTTTTTCCGCGGAGCCCTACAGACGCTGTTTGTGATCACCGCTGAAAAAGATGATTTTCTCTCTTATTTTTAATTCTTTTTCGGTTCGACGCCGGATCCTTTTTCCCGCCCGGACCCGCTACGCCGGTATCGGGTCCGTTTCTTTATTTTTCGTTTTTTTGTCCTTCGTGACAAGCGTTCGCGCCATTTTTTCCTTTTCACTGGCAGCCCTGTCTTTTGACCTCGCAGGGGCCCTTTTTCCCTCGATGGCTGCCAGCGGGTTTAAGAAGTGTGATCGCTGTAAGAAAACTCATGTCTCTTTACCGACACACACGACTGCTGCCTCCGCTGCCTCGGACCCGATCATAACCCGATGATCTGTGGTCCGTGTGGCAAGATGTCCTCAAAAGCGTTGAGGAGTCGGCAGCATCAACGAGAACGAATCTTCTCTGACTCTGCGTCCGGCCGGGCCCGGACCTCGTCAGAGGCTTCGACGTCCCGGGACTCCGGTTCTGAGCATCGTCGAAGTTCCTCTGAGCGGGGGTCTCCTACCCGGGAACATTATCGGAAGAAAAAACCCGCGAGGGCGGCGTCGGTGGACGCTCCTGGTTCCTCGAGGGCCAGGTCGCATAGCCCCGATAGCCGTCCCGGGTCCTCGGAGTCAGAGAGGTCTTCGAAACATTCTCGTCTCGAAATGGAGTCGCCTGGACACGTGAGTACTGTGGTCCTCGTGGACTCGCCTCCGAAGGAGCTGACGTCGGGCCCGACGCCATCGGGGCCCGAGTCAGGGGCTGCTGGGTCTCCTGAGCTTGGACTCAGGTTGACGGCCTTGGAGAGCAGTTTGGCTGCCTTCATGGACCAGCAGCGGGCATTGATCGCTGGCCTTGCCAATGCGTCTGCCCCGGCCACCGGGACATCGACGTCCAAGTCGACCCCGGAGACCGAGCCGATCCTCGAGTCCATCCGAGCTCGAGTCGATCCTCGGTCGCGGTCTCCCGTTCGGGACCGAGGTCGTCGACGCCGACGCCTTTGGCGTCGGGGCGGAGGGCATCGGTGCCCGCCCGACCGGAGCCACTCGAATACTCCTCCGAGGAGTCCGACTGGGAATCGGAAGACGAAGAGTCCCCTGGTAGTTTTCAGACTCGGTGTGTCCCATCGGACTCGCCCGAACCTCAGAGACGGTCCCCCCCGGAGGACACCCGGTTCTCGGACTTCGTGCGGGATATGGCCAAGGCCTTGGTATTCCCCGCGAATCCCGAGGAGGAGCCTCGAGCCGAGGAGCTCGATGCCCTCCAGTATGATTCTCCCCCGAAGGAGGCCTTTACTGTACCGGTTCCTCCGATGCTGGAACGACTTCTCTTCCGCATGTGGGAGAACCCGACATCGGCGCCGGTGTTAAGCAAGCGGGTCAATTCCATTTATCGAGTCCGCAAGAGCCCCGGCTTCCAAGAGGCACAACTACCGCACCATTCCATGGTGGTGGAATCGGCCATGCATAGACTCAAGAGTCAAAAGATGCACTCCTCGGTGCCTCCCGGCAGGGAGGCCCGGAGCCTGGATGCCCTCGGTAGAAAGTGTTTCCAGGGCTCTATGCTTGCTTGTCGAATCCAGACCTCCCAGCTCTATATGGGCATGTATCTCCGGGATCTGGCAAAGGAAATTGCCGGGTTCTCTGCTGGTCTCTCCAAGAAACCTTTGCAGAGGTTCCAAGCCTTGTCCACTGGGATTCGAGAGTGCTCGAAGTTTATCTCTCGAGCAGCCTACGATGGCTTTGAAGCATCGGCTTGAGTAGCTGGAGCCGGCATCGGTGCCCGCCGACAGGCTTGGCTTCAGTCATCCGACCTCGAGCCATGGGTCCAGGACAAGTTGGTCGATGTCCCCTGCAGAGGTGAAAACCTCTTTGGCAAACCCATGGCTGAAAAGGCTGCACAAATCGAGACTGAGACTCTGACCAGAACTAGGCTTTCCAGAAAAACCTCTGCCCCTTCTCAGAAGAAGAAGGGCTCAGGGAAAAGGCCCTTTTACCCGAGGAAGGCGGCTGCCTATGAATACTACCCTCAGTATCAGGCCTCAGCAGCTCCCCAAAAGGGTCAGCAGGCCAAGGGACGGGGTAATGGGTCCCGTAGGCAGCAGGCCCCCAAGCCCACTACGCCGGCCCCTGCTCAGCAGGGTGGGGGGTTTTGACTCCATCAGCATAGCCTCTTCCCCTCAGCTGGTTTCTCTCAGCACAGGAGGGCCGGCTGGTCCACTTTGCCCACAGGTGGTCAGCCATCACATCAGATACCTGGGTACTTCATATAGTTCAGAAAGGCTATCTTCTACACTTTCACCAGGTACCTCCCTCCTACTACTTTCCAGGGGAGCCTCCAAGACTCCCTCTGCACAGGGACTTACTCCTTCAGGAGTTGGCAAGTCTTCTTCAGGAACAGGCTGTGGAACCGGTGCCCCACACCACCTGAGAGGTCACGGCTTTTATTCCAGGTACTTTCTGATACCAAAAAGAACAGGGAGGCCTCAGACCCATCCTGGACTTGCGAAACCTCAACAAGTTCCTGGCAAGGGAAACGTTCAAGATGCTTTCCCTTGGAATCCTGCTGCCCTACCTCCAGCAGGGAGACTGGCTATGCTCCTTAGATCTAAAGGATGCCTATACTCACATCCTTATTCATCCAGACCACAGAGAATATCTCAGATTTGTTGTGGGAGGAAATCATTACCAGTACAGGGTCCTGCCCTTTGGCCTATCCTCTGCCCCCCGGGTTTTCACCAAATGCCTGGCAGTGGTGGCGGCCTATCTCAGACTTCAAGGCCTTTTTGTGTTTCCATACCCGGACGACTGGCTCATCCGGGCCCAGTCTTCCCAAGAGGCCACTCAAGCCACTCATCGCACTCTGTCTCTGCTCCAGCACTTGGGCTTCGTCATAAACTTCGCAAAGTCCACTTTGCTCCCCTCTCAAGATCTCGAATTCATCGGCGCAAGGTTAAGCACACTTCAGGCGCAGGCCTTCCTGCCTCTGGACAGGGCCCACAGGCTCATGAATCTCGCCAGCCACTTTCGCAGCAATTCCCTGGTCTCTGCCAGGCAATTTCTGAGACTGCTCGGCCATATGGCTTCCACGGTCCATGTAACCCCCAATGCCCGCCTGAACATGCGGCCTGCCCAGTGGTGCCTTCGCACGCAATGGCATCAGGCCACGGGGAGCCTGACGGACTCAGTACAAGTCTCGGACCTGCTGGTCTCTTCTCTGCGGTGATGGCTTCATCTGCCAAACCTAGTACTGGCAGTGGATTTTCAATCTACTCCTCCTTCTCAGGTACTAACAACCGACGCTTCTCTCCTGGGATGGGGAGCACATTGCCAAGGGACATGTACTCAAGGCCTCTGGACTCCTTGGGAGTCTGCGCAGCAGATAAACTTCCTGGAGCTCAGAGCCATCCGCCTAGCTCTGAGGGCCTTCTCCCACCTCACCAGTCTGTACTGGTCCAGACGGACAATCAAGTAGCGATGTTCTACGTGAACAAACAAGGAGGCGCACCAGCTCTTTCCTTCTCTGTCAGGAAGCACGGCGGCTGTGCTCTTGGGCAATCGGCCATGGCGTACTCCTCAAAGCGGTCTATCTCCCAGGTCAGGAAAATTACCTGGCAGACAAACTAAGCAGGATTCTCCAACCACACGAGTGGAGATTGGATCCATTAGTGGTTCAGCAGATCTTTCTCAAGTGGGGACTCCCCACCTTGGATCTGTTTGCCAGTCCTCTGAACCGGCAACTACCCAGATTCTGCTCTCGCCAACCGCATCCTCTCAGAGTAGCACCGGATGCTTTTCTGATTCCATGGTCCACAGGCCTCTTGTATGCCTTTCCTCCCATGCCGCTGGTGTCTCGAACGCTCTTCAAAGTTCTCCGAGACAAAGCCTCGCTGATCCTAGTGGCTCCCCGGTGGCCGAGGCAACCTTGGTTCCCGCTTCTAATGCAGCTGGCGGTGGACACTCCTCTTCCTCTGGGGTTTCAACCGATCTCCTGACACAAGACCACGGGTCTCTCTCCTACACCCCAACCTCCGGTCCCTTCATCTGATGGCCTGGCTGCTGAAAGGGTAGTCCTTGCTCCCCTCCTGCTGCCTCGGGAGGTGGAAGAGGTCGTCTTGGCCTCCAGGCGGCCCTCCACCCGGAAGTCCTATGCTCTTAAGTGGCGTCGCTTCTCCGTGTGGTGTGCTCAGCAGTCTGAGAATCCCTTCTCCTGCTTGGTGGCAGTGGTCTTGCAATATTTGCTTTACCTCTCCAATCTGGGCCTTAAGTCCAACTCTGTCAGAGTCCACCTCAGTGCTCTCTCTGCACATCATGCACCGGTAGATGGCAGGCCTCTGTCCAACCACCCTTTGGTGGCTCGTTTTCTCTGAGGCCTCCTTCTGCTTAAGCCTCCTTTGCGTCCACCAGCCCCTGAATGGGATCTGAATGTGGTCTTGCAGCGGATTACCTGTCCGCCCTTTAAACCTATGGCTAACTGCCCTCTTCGTTTTCTTTCTTGGAAAACCTTGTTCTTGGTAGCCCTTACCTCTGCTAGGCGTGTTAGTGAACTGCAGGCCCTAGTGTCTGATCCTCCTTACACTAGGTTCTACAGGAATAGGGTGGTCTTACGGACCCACCCTAAGTTTCTTCCAAAAGTGGTTTCTCCTTTTCATCTCAACCAGGAGGTGGTTCTTCCGACCTTCTTTCCCAGGCTGCACTCCAGCCGGGCTGAAATGGTCCTGCATACCCTGGACTGTAGGAGGGCCTTGTCCTTCTACCTTGACCGTACGCGGGAGCATCGGAGGGCTATTCAGCTCTTCGTTTCTTTTGACCCCAATAAATTGGGGCTCCCTGTCTCCAAGCGTACTTTGTCCATATGGGTTGCTGACTGTATCGCTTGGGCTTATGGGGCAGCCGGCCTCTCATTGGAAGGTCGAGTCACGGCTCATCGTGTTAGGGCGAAGTCTGCGTCAGTGGCTCATCTCCGCTCTGTTCCGTTGGCAGACATCTGCCGGGCCGCTACTTGGTCTTCAAGCCAGACTTTTGCGGCCCATTACTGCCTGGAGAGGGAGTCCCGCAAGGACAGTGCTTTCGGACAGGCAGTCCTCCATAATCTCTTTGAGGTTTAGGCAACTCCTACCCTCCGGCCCTGGTGTTGGGCTACCGGTCGGGGGCGTTTTCAGAGAAGATTCCTTCCTTCTGTGCTGCTGAGCTAGAGGGAGCTCATTTTTGTGCTTGAGGTCTCCGGTACCCTTAAGCTTGGGAGTCCCATATGTGAGGACTGACTTCCTGCTTGGTCCTGGAGAAAGAGTAGTTACTCACCTGTAACAGGTGTTCTCCAGGAGCAGCAGGAATCAGTCCTCACAACCCTCCCTCCTCCCCTTGAAGTTGCAGTCCTATCATTTTGTTTTTGCTAATTTTTTTGCTGTCTTTTAGCTATGTCATCAGACTGAGCAAGATGGCACCCTTGGGCGGGAAGGGGACCGCGCATGCACGCTGAAATTCCCAAAGGCTTTCTTTGAAAGCTGGGGAGATTGCTCCGCGAGGGCTCCGTCGGCGCCGACGTCACCCATATGTGAGGACTGATTCCTGCTGCTCCTGGAGAACACCTGTTACAGGTGAGTAACTACTCTATTCATGCAGATAATTTCTGCTATATTTGTGATGAGGTGACTTTTATATCACAACAATGGAATATGACTGTGGCGGTTAAGAAAGCTACAACTTATATTTTGGCTGCAGATTAAGTGATCAGGATAAAAGCTGGGCGCCACACGTTCGCTGCAATACTTGTGCAACAAATCTCAGGCGATGGATGGATGAGAAACGGCAATCAATGCCTTTTGCGGTCCCAATTATCTGGAAAGAGCCCACAGATCACGTCAGCGATTGTTACTTCTTCTGCATGGTTTCCTCCAATTCAGAAAGGCATATCCAGGTGACATAAGCGGGTAGCCAACTGGCTTTGAGTCATGGGCGTGACTGCCAGAGTCTCTCTTTTCTTTTTTGTCACACCTTGTAAGACTCCACTTCTTATGAAACAACACTGGACTCTAGGGCGCTTAACACCCTCTTACATGCCCTTGGTGGAACGCGCTTGGATTATTGCAATCCATTGCTTAGCTGCATTCCACATTATCAATTAAAAAGACTCCGACTGGTCCGGGGCATAGCTGTAAAGCTACTTTATGTTGCAAAGGAAATAAGATCATAAGAGGTGTGACAAATAGAGTGTTTTGCCGCAGGTGGTTTTTCCATTTCCCCCATTTTTGCTTCCCACCTCTGTCTGGATGGACCTCTGTTCAGTTCTCCCTCGTAGAATCCGCCTGTGCCTGTCTAGTTGTTGGTTTGAGACTTACGCAAGAACACTTTGCTTGTAACCTGCATTCCTTGGACATTAGGTGAAGGTGCCGTCGCTTTCTGGAAGGTCTCTTCGCTGCCTGTCACTCCGTGGGGGCGGGTTCTGCAGGAGGGCAGCGGTGACTAACACTTGACACCCTGGTGGGGTCGAGAAACGAGGGGGATCTCCAGAGGATTTTTCAGGCGGGGCTCCGGTAGCCTTATCAGTAGGTCTGTTTCTAGGCCGTTCAGTATGTTTGCGGTGGCGACTGTGTCTTTCTGTAGCACTAGCTCTGCTTAGGGCAGGGCTCTGTGCTGTTTCGCCAGTGAAAAGGGTCCAAGTGGGCTCTTGGTCGTGTCTTCCTGGTTGGCATAATGCCGGTTGACGAGAGGAGCAGGCCGGGATCAGTGCCTGTTCTGTTCGTTTAGGGGCCGAGCCGACTAGAAAGGTCCCTCCCAATGGTTATTGCTCTAGTACATCCCAGAGGTGGAGGACTGAACTGTAGGACCGATAAGGAAATGGAAATTACACTTACCTGGTAATTGATGTTCCTTGAGGGAGTACAGTTCAGTCCTCATTCCCGCCCGGGGATGGATATCTCAGACGCGAGGCGTCAGTTCCGAGTGTGCTTTCGGATCCTTGAGTCGGCAACGGGCGCTGATTAGCAGGTAATCGCGAGAGCAACCTTTTCTGCCTATGCTCTTCCTTAGTTCTCCTTCCTTCTGGCTCTCTGTCTTCCGCTGTTTGGTGCGCAGGGGGACAGGGGCACGGAGGAGGGTGTTTTCGGCATTTTCTTCTTGGGGCACTGTAGTTTTTAAAGTTGAAGTTTAAGCATAACATTGTATTTAGTACCTTAACTGGTTGTTTGTTTGCTCCTTTGAGTCTGCTTTGACAGTAGGTCACTGGGGGATCATGGGAGAAGACCAGCAGGATATACCTGGTAATGTCACAAGTTTGACTTGTCCAGTCTCCATGCTGCAGGAGGAGGTGCACTACCCAGAGGTGGAGGATTGAACTGTACTCCCTCAAGGAACATCAATTACCAGGTAAGTGTAATTTCCATTTTTGGAATTCAACTCTTTGATGCCTTGGTCGTGCAGTTGTGCAAAATCTGTCATATACACGTGTAAGTGCCTCTGCTTATACCTAAAAAGCCCTATGTGAAGCTGCTCTTCTTTCATGCATTTCTTTGCAAAATAGCTCTTCTCTCCGTATGTGCCAAGAAACATACATTTTTCTGCCAGCCTTATAGATATTTAACAAAAATCTCTGTTCAGTGAGCCTTTTGTTAAATATGCTGCAAATTGTCAACATCCCAGCTTATATGTCTCTCTTCCAACCTTGGTGATCTATACAAATTGGGCTTATAGTGTGTTAAAGTGTACTACTGCATACCTTCCAGTGGAAGGAACATTTTTGTGTTGTAATTTTCTTTATCTGGGCCTCCAGGCAGTCCCTTTTAAGGTGTGTGGACTTGAGATAAGTTTGCTTAGTTTAGGCTCTTTGTCTTAAGGGTCAACAGCAGATTTGAGCTTTTGGAAAGGGAAAAGTATTCACCACTGCCTACCAGCCCCGGTACCTATTGACAAAGCAGACTCACAGGAGCAACAATTAAGTAGTTAAACATACAACAAACATTACTATGCCTAAATAAACTAGTACCCCCTCCATCCCCTGGGAAGGATACCCCATCCCCCCCTCTGGGATGAGGAAGCCTACCTGTTGAGCACCCGAGCAACTCCAGTCAGCAGGGAGCAAGCAACCAACAGCTCTTCCGGTCCGTCCCCCTCAAACACTGATTACACCCCACTCCTAGGCTCCTCCGGGCCACTTCCTCCACCAAGGAAACGACTTTCAGGATCGGGGATGCACAGATTATTGCAGAAAGAACTCAGGGAGGGTTCCGGGACTGGACTGGAGTTCCTAAAGGAACAACAATTAGCAGGTAAGTCTAATTTCTCTTTTCTTATTGTTCCTCTAGTCCAGTCCCGCACCTCTGGGATGTATCAGAGCAGTTAAACTAGCGGGAGTGACCTGCACAACCAGCCTGAAGCACTGCCGATCTGAAATGAGTGTCCCCCGCCTCCTGGACATCCAGGTGATAATACTTAGAGAAGGTATGCAGCGGCAAATACATTGCCGCCCTACAGACCTCCATGGCAGACCTAAACTATACTCAGCCCAGGGGACTGCTTCACGATGTATGCCGACGTGATTGCCTCCCTGATCCATCTGGCAATGGAGGGTTTAGCTGCCGCCTTATCTTTGCGCGCTTCACCAAACAGAACAAACAGACAGTCCAATCTCCGAAAGGACGAAGTCCTTTCCACATACCCTTGCAGGGCTCTGTTAACATCCAGGCAGCCCAGCTGTGGAGTGGCCAGGCCCACATCCACGCTCACCAGAGCTGGCATGGAAATGGCCTCATTTACAGGAAACGCTGACATCACCTTGGGCAAAAACAAAGGTACCAGGCACAGGACCACCCTCTCTTTAGAGAAGGAAAGGAATGGCTCCTGGCATGACGGGGTCTGAAGCTCTGAAATCCTTCTTGTCAAGCATATTGCCACCAGGAATACCGCTTTCAGAGTCAAATCCTTCAGGGAAGCTCAACTCAACAGCTCAAAGGGTTCCTCAGACAGCGCCATCAGCCCCAGATTGAGATCCCAAGGCAGTACCGCTGCCTGCCCTCCCCGGAGGACGGAGTAGGGTCACTGCCCTTAGAAATCTCAGCATGTCTGGGTGCGCACCCAATAGCCCCCCCATGGACTTTCCCGCAATAGCAGGAAATCATTGCCAGTTGCACCCTCAAGGAACTGGAGACTAGCCCTTACCATAGCTGGATTGCAAGAACGCCAAAAGGTCCAGGATAGAAGCCGTGGAAGGGCGTGCCTGTCTTTCTCTGCACCACAATCCAAAGATGCGCCACACATGGATGTACGCTAGATCCGTAGACGTCCCCCAGCCTGTAGCAAGGTCGCTACCACTGAGCCCGAATATCCTTTCTTCTTCAACCTCGCCCTTTCCAGAGCCATGCTATAAGTGAGAATGGATCCACCTAGAGCATGCAAAGCAGCCCCTGCATCAGAAGGTCCTTCCAAACCAGAAGTCACCATGGTAGATTCGTCGGCATCCAAATCAGGTCGCCATACCACCGGTGCCTTGGCCAGTCTGGTGCCACCAGCCTTACTAATCACCGGTGTGCCTCTATCCATTGCACTACCCAGTCTATGAGTGCCCATCGGGGAAAAATAGAGAGAACCTTCTTCGGGCCACTGCTGAATTAGAGCATCCAGGCCCTCGGACATACTTTCTCACCTTCTGCTGAAAAAATGGCCAGCCTTGACTGCCCCGAACATTGCCATTAGGTCCCTGACCAGTGTGCCCCATCAGTGGACCATCTTCTCAAACACCCCCAGGTTGAGCTGCCACTTTCCGGGGTCCGAACACATTCGGCTGAGGTAGTCTGCCATCACATTGTCAACTCCCGGACATGCGCCGCCAATAATGCCTGGAGACGAGCCTCTGCCCAGCCGAATAGCCTTTCAGCCTCCTCCTCCAAAGCTGCACTGCCTGCGCCTCCTTGCCAGCTGATGTAAGCCACCGTGGTCACATTGTTTGAGAGAACTCGGACCGCCTCCCCTGCAATCATGGCTCAAAACCTATGGCGCCAAGGTCACCGCTCACATCTCGAGCCTGTTGATAGACCACAGGGCCCCCTATGGACTCAACTGTCCCAGAACAAAGCGTCCTTAGTGAAGGGCTCCCCAACCTGACAGACGTGCCTCGGTCATCAGCGGAACCCACACCGGGGACTCAAGTGGCATGCCCCCTTCCAGGCTCCCTGGATGCAGTCACTACCTAAGGGCTCTCCTGGAGCTCTGTGGGCAGGGGAGTACTTGAGCCAGGGGTTGACTCTGATGGGGTCAAAGCCCTCTGCCGTAGTCGTATGTGCATCCTTGATCATGGGACTAGCTCGAGAATGGCCACCACAGTCCCCAGAACATGCAGATAATGCTACGCCGATGGTCTTGCCATCTTCAGGAAACTGCTGTATCAATTGTCGTAGCTCCTGTAGCTTGCAATCCATCAGGAAAAACCCTGCCCACGTGGGTATTAAAGCCCGCTTTCAAATTCTCCAGCTCCGAGGCTGGCTGTAACTGACTCTTGGCTAGGTATGACCACCCGACCGAGATTTAGAAGGAACTCCGCCCACGCACTGTTACTCTTACACGGTTGTCCCTGTACTTAGCCTGGATCAGCCAATCATCTAGGTACGGGTGGACTAAAACACCTTCCTTGTAGTGCTACCGCCGCCCCCACCACAGAAACCTTGGTGAAGGTATGGGGGCCGGTCACCAGACTGAAAGGCAATATGCGCAACTGGAAATGGCCCCTTGGAACCACTATTATTACTGATCTCAGAGTTTCCATGTGGAAATGCGGTACTCAGCGACAGTTGGTTCATGCCCTTGAGGTCAAAAAACTGGCAAAAGTAACTTTCTTTTTTTGGTACCATAAAATAAATGGAGTACTGGTCTCGCAGAACCGGTTCCATGGCTCTTAGTTGCAGGAGATGAGTCAAGTTCTCCTTTACTGCCGCAGCTGCATCCACTTTGGGCAATCAAAGCAGCTTTTGTTCTTGCTCCAGTAGCAGGTACAGGCATGTCATGGATTGCACCCCTACCAGATCAGCCTCTGGCAGATTCCATTCATCCTGGATCATCTGTCATACTACTCTATGTACCGGGAAGACTTACCACGATTTCCGCACTGCCTGGAGCAGCGCCTCCTCCAGCACTGCCTCCTCTGCTGGGAGATTAGCAGGCATATACCGATCCTTGAAGGACTCAAAAAAGAGCTCTGGCAGCTCCTTTCAGCGGAACACCTGAACAATCCGGGCCTGATCATCCTGTTCTGAGATCTCTCCTTCTTCCAACTCCTCCTGCAGCTCTAGCTCTGTGTCAAGATCTTCCCCATCCAGCCCCTCTGACAATGGTGACTCGTGCCCTTTTGCATCAGATGCCCTCTTAACCCTGCATTTCGGGGCTGAGGAGCCGCTTGCCAAGCCCTGATGGCATCGTAAAATGCTTTATGCAAAAGTAAGACTAATTCTAGTGAGAACTTCCCCAGGAGCCCTATTGCTCCCTGTGCTTGAGGGGGAGATTGTCCAGGCATCGCGCAGGGACCAGTGGCCAGAACCATTGAAGGTAAAACGGCGCTCCCCCCATCTCCTTGGTCTGTTGCCACTGGGAGGGACTCTCCTGTCTCAACTTGTCCTGCCAGCCCTGTTCCAATGACCTAGCCTCTTGTGTGCAGTCTAGGCAGACACCTACCTCCGAGACTGCTTCCCGTCGGGTCCCGCATATCTTGAGGATTTTTAGATTGCACTGTTGTGTTGTACCTCAAAAATATGAAATGGACCCGCACTGATCCAATCAGACTGTGAACACGTTTTCTGAGTAATCCATTTTTATTGCAAGTAACACCAATGGCTTATAAGAAATACAGCTTCCCTTACAAGTAATATCACAAATTTAGTAGGTAGAGTCTGGGCTAAGAGACAAAAGATAATCCTGTCAGGATACTCACTGACCATAGACAGATGGAAGGATTTAATTTGTCTCCTATCTACTGATTGTCTCTGCCTTTCCATTTATATACATTTCTTGTATGCAGGTGCTTCCTGTTTCACAAAACAAAAACTGTGACTACACAGCTACTCAGCACTCTGTTTTTGCAGCATCGAGGGGTGGAAGGACTAGAGGACATGCGGGTGGGGCTGAGGTGTGAATCCGTTTGGGACTGGTGGAAGAGGGTCCTGGTCCCGGCCAGCCACTGCGATTGGGATGGCATGGAGTGGACGTCCGAGGATCCCCTGTGCGCCCCTTCCAGCTACAGACAGACCCCCTTCAAAATTCCTGTGTCAGAGAAAAAATTAGAAAGATAGGAGGGTGATGTGGAAAAAAAAACCACCTTCTAGCCTCAACCCTATGACAACTCCTTAAAGTAGGAGAAATAAAAGAAAAATGAAAAACCTTTCTACCTCTAATGTGTACCCTGTTGTAACAGGCTGACCAGAAACCAGGAAATTGCCGAGTAAGTCCCTTTTAAATAAAACTGTGCAGGTTTTTTTTTCAGGGGGGGGGGGGGGGGGGTTGTTGCGCAATCAGAAAACAGAGCTTGAACCCAATGCTCCTTTTACTGGAAGGCAGGCATTTTCACCACTGAGCCATGGAGGTTGGCCAGGACAAAAACTGGCCACGATGTTGCAGACCTGCTCAGCGACTGCTGGGGAATCAGCACAGAAATAAGCTACTCTGTACTTTCCCGCGCTGCCACCACACTCCTAGGCCTCCCGCATGTGGCACAGGGCTGCCGCTCGAACAGTCAGGCCATAAACACACACTGCGCATCTGCCCGCTCTCACTTTACCTGTTTTAGTGAAGTGGGAGACCACGGAGGATAGCAGACTGGGCTGATCAATAACAAGTGTGCCAGAGTTCCTGCGCTGCTG